>JAHTLZ010000010.1:70549383-70602785 GCA_023846285.1 Phrynocephalus versicolor
ATTTATTTATTTATTTATTTATTTATTTATTTATTTATTTATTTATTTATTTATCTTGTATCCCGCCCATCTTCCCAGTGGGAACTCTGGGCGGCTTACAACAATAAAAACGGGTAATAAAACACAAAACAGAAAGGCAAGGCGAGGCATAAGTAATGCAGGGAGGCAAGATGGCGGCAAGACCCGTGCATAGGAAAAACAATTTGCAAAACTAACTGAAAAGGTCACCAAACGCCTCTCTAAAGAGGTGGGTCTTCAAGGCCTTCTTGAAGGCAGGCAGGGACTCCAGCAGGCGCAGCTCACTGGGGAGATGATTCCAAAGCGTGCGGCCCACCACAGAGAAGGCGCAGTCTCGCGTACGTGATTTCCACGCCTCTCTGGGTGTGGCCACCCTCAGTGAGTGCGTCTGCACCAGTCTCGTGGGTCTGGACCCAGTTGACCTTTGAGAAATACGCTCCACCAGGTACTCTGGTCCCAGGCCATGGAGGGCTTTGAAAATCAAAACCAGGACCTTGAACCTGATCCGGAGGACAACGGGGAGCCAATGCAAGCGAGCCAGGACTGGGGTGATGTGCTCGTATCTACGGGCACCCACCACCAGCCTGGCTGCCGCATTTTGCACCCGCTATAACCTCCTGACCAGGATCAAGGGCAACCCCACGTAGAGGGCATTGCAGTAGTCGACCCTCGAGATCACCAGGGCCTGCACAACTGTCCTCAGGGAGGACTCATCAAGGTACTGGCGGATCTGGGCGATCCTGCGGAGATGGATAAAAGCAGCCCTGGAAACAGCCATCACCTGGGCTTCCAGGGAGAGGGCTGAATCCAAGACCACATCCAGATTCCTGGCCCTGTCTGTAGGCTGGAGGGAAACACCCCCCAGCTTAGGGAGGGGGCCATTGTAGACAGACGAGAGCGCCCCGAAGAACAGAACCTCCGTCTTCTCCGGATTCAGCTTGAGCCGGTTATCTCTGGTCCATTCCAGAACGGCCTCCAGACACAGATCAAGGGAGCGAACTGCCTCCACTGCAGACAACAAAAAGGAGAGATAGAGCTGCGTGTCATCAGCGTACTGATGACAGCGAACTCCAAATCTCCTGATGACCTCCCCCAGCAGCCTCATGTAAACATTGAACAGCATGGGTGAGATTGCTGACCCCTGGGGCACCCCACAAGGGAGAGTCCAAGGAGCCGACAGATCATCACCCAGCTGAACCCGCTGAGTCCGGCCGCCAAGGAAGGAACGGAGCCAGGCCAAGGCCTGACCACCGATTCCCGCCTCCGCAAGCCGGACCAGTAGTTTACCGTGGTCGACGGTATCAAAGGCAGCTGACAGATCAAGGAGAACCAACAGGGAGGAACACCCCCTGTCGGCCTCCCCGAGGAGGTCATCCTGGAGAGCGACCAGGGCAGTCTCGGTTCCGCGAAGAGGTCTGAATCCAGACTGGAAGAGATCCAGGATATGATTAACCTCCAGATATGACTGAAGCCTGACAGCAGCCATCCTCTCGACAACCTTGCCAAGGAAGGGAACAATGGCAACCGGGTGATAGCTGGATAAATCGTCCGATGCCATGCCAGGTTTTTTAAGAGTGGGTTTCACCACAGTCTCCTTTAGACGGGCAGGAAAACATCCCTCCCCAAAAGAGGCCGTGGCAATAGCGGAAATCCACTCAGGCATGTTCCCTTCGGAAGATTTAATAAGCCAGACCGGACAAGGGTCAAAGGGAGTGGCCGCCAGCCGGCAACAAGCCATGGCTCTGGAGGCCTCCGCCAGGGACACCAGCCCAAACTCATCCAGGAGGGGAGGACGGAGGGTGAGGCACCAGAGATCTCAGAGGGTGGGCTAGAGCAACTGGGGGGCAAGTCGGAACGGATGGCCTCTATTTTAAATCTAAAGTGGGCTGCGAATTGCTCACTAGTGAAATCACTAGGAGGAGGCCTCAGCTGGCTGGAATTGGCGAGGTCCCGAACCACCCGGAACAACTCCGCCTGGCGGCTTGAGGCCTCGCCAATTCTCAGGGAGACATAAGATCTTCTAGCATCCCGGATCGTGTGAAGGTAGTGGCCAGTCAGCTGCTTAAGTGCAGCCCTATTCTCTTCCGTCCAGCTTGCCCTCCAAATGACCTCCAGTCTCCTGCGTTCTTGTTTCATCGACCGCAACTCAGCCGTATACCACGGAGAGGAGTGGTCTCCACAACGCAGGAGGCGCTTGGGGGCGATCCGGTCCACCGCCCCGGTGGTACCCACATACCACCTCTCCACCAGGGCATCAACCGGATCGTCTGCCAGACCACCAGAGAGCTCCCCGAAGGCTTCCATGAACCTGGCAGGGTCCAGAAGCCTATGGGGGCGGGCCCATCTGGAGTGCCAAAGGTTCGCCACCACTAACCCTAATGCTCTGCAATTCCTATGGAACTAGGAAAATTACACCCATGTCCTTCTGAATGCTTACTGGCTCTTGCTGCATGGAGAGCCTTAGCAAGGAACAAGTATCCTGAAACTCCTCTGAAAACTACTAGAAGTTGAGCTGGAGTAAAATCCCATACCTATTAATTTTCTATATTTGTAAGAATGATTTTAATCTTATTTTGAAATGGATCTGTTCACTGAAATGTGTCAAATTATAATACTCTTACATCTGCATTGTTACACCTTTATCTCCACCTGAATACTGAATTTGAATATAAATCCTCTCGTGAGAAGAGATGTCAGTTCTGGAATCCTTCTCCTGTGGCAGAACATACCTCTGCGAACACGTGACAGAGTAGCAGAGCAAACAATACCTACTCTGACTTTCCATGTGTGTTGTTGCATTAATGTGTTTGCATAGGTTACCGGCTCACCCACTCTCACAGTTGACGCTTACCAGCCCATCTGTCCAAGCGTCCCTATGCTGGTCATTTGTGGTGCACTGACAGCTTGAAAAGGAAAACAACCCAATTCTCCTCCAGTTTACAACAGCATCTCTGCCTGGTCATCTGGAAGCAATTTGCAAGAGAACAGATGAGTGGGTTTTTCCAAGCGCACCAGCCTCTTTCTTCCATGCAGAAATCTGGGAAGATTGCCAGAAACTTCCAGGGCAGAGGTTGTGACTTCCTGGATGAATCAGATGGCATTTTGCCTTTAGAAAAGAAGCCCCATCCCCAGACTTTGCAGCCAATAGAACTGCCAAGTACATGCTCTCTCTCTGTCTCTATGAACTCCAAACCAAGCTCCATGCATTAGAATATCGTCATAAAATGAGAGGATTATCAAGAGTTTCTCTTTGGTACTATTTTTTTTCCATATACTGTATATTAAAGCTGAGATGGCTCATCCAGGGCTGGTCCTACTAATCATGGCAGCTCAACATCAAGCCTTAAGAACAAATGCCATAAAGGTGAATGTCGATTGTGCAAAGAAAAGAATGAAACTGTAGATCACATCATCAGCTGTTGCCCAAAAATCACTCAAACTGATTATTTAGTCTGTCGTAATAAAATAGCAGCAATGCTCCACTGGAACATATGTAAAAATTTCAACCTACTCATCAAGCAAGAACTGGTGGGAACATCAGCCAGAAAAAGTTACCGAAAATGAAGTCATCAAGGTGCTCTGCAATTTCAGAATCCAATGCGACAGACACCTTGTCCACAATACTCCAGACATCACGATAGTATACAAGCAAGAAAACAAAGTTCAAATCGTCAGTGGGGCAATACCAGGAGACAGAAGAGTCAGCGGCAAAGAGTTAGAAAAGATAACCAAATAACAGGACTTAGAAATAGAAAAGCTATGGAATAAGGAAGCAAAAACATTACCAATAATAATAGGTGCCTTGGGTGCAGTCCCAAAAGACCTGGGTCAAACATCTGAAAACCCTCAGCAATGACAAGATCAACATCCGTCAAATACAAATGGCATCATTATGAGGAACAGCATATATTCTACAAAGATATCTCCAGTCATCCTAGGCTCTTGGAAAGAGCTCGATCATTGGAGAAGGCCAACTCCAGCTTAACACCTAGCAGCTGTGTTCTCTAGACAACGACAACAACAACAACAACACTGTAATACCACCATTAGGGAAAATGAAGTCATCAATTCAGGTGGCAGATACCAACTGGTGCTGGTGCTCAGAATAGATTTATGCCTTCTAGGCACTTGACCTGTGCTTCCCAAGCTCCCCTACTGCCCTCTGCTGAAGTGGAAGATTTTTGAGTCATCCCCAGTAAAGGAGTCTACCACCACCACCAGTCCGGTTGGCTTCTCTGGGTGGAACTGGAAGAGTGGTTTCTTGTTCCATACCTCAGATAGCAAAACAAATATCTTGAGATGGTCCTGTCCTCATTTGTTGAACACTGTGGCTGGGTATGTATTTGCCCCCACCCCAGTGCACTACAAAAAAAAAAGGGGGGGGTTGCATAAAGCATGTACATGCTAATTTATTTGCATGGGAAATTTAAATTTCATGATAACAGGCAAAATCTACTAGCTATATCATATCATGGTTGGAGAAACAATTCCTGCCCGCTCAGACTGCTGCCTTCGGAAAAAGTACTAGGGGGAAGCTTTAAAAATGCTTAAAGCATTGGATATCCCTTAGCCATAGTATGCCTTCACACAGCAAGGCTGTGCTCTTAACAAATGAGAACACAGGCGGGCACACTATTTGTAGGAAGATTCTTGGGAGAGGTAACTCTTCTGTTAGTCAGTTCAGCAAGGTGATAGGAAAACTTACTTTGCCAAGATTTATTGCATGCACACCCTGGTGCAGTAAGACTGGGCTGCATGGGTGCAGAACCGACCTAAACGGAAATGCCTTGATCCTCACTGGAAGCTGTCTCCAACCCCGACGCCTTTTCCTCTAATACTCCAAGGAATGCGTGGTCTGAGCAGAACACGCTGTATGCCAGCTAAAAGGCGCTCTCTCGCTCTCGCTCTCCCATATAATTTCACCAATTTCCATCTTCCTGCTCTACAGGGGATCCGCATAATAGTGTTTTAAAAGACATCACGGAACCCAACCATACCTAGTCCCAATTTCTCTCTCTCTCTCTCTCTCTCTCTCTCACACACACACACACACACACGGTGGGGGTTTTCCTTGGGGGTTTTCCTCCGCGTTCGTGCCATGGGCAAGTAGACGGCCCCCTCACCACCACCAAAAAAAAACAAACAAAACAAAAACCTAAGGACATCGCCTTCCCCACATTACTGCTGAGAAGGATAATTGATACTAAAGCCCTGGTTAATGCACTGGCTTTTCTGGGGGATTTATCGCCACCGATAGCGTCTCCTGCTCCCAATTACCCATTTAGCTGCCGAGATAACAGGCTGCTCAATCAGCCCCATCCCCGTGGTTATATACTGCGGCTCTGCGCTCATAAATATACCGTCCAGGCAGGGCGGCAGGCAAGCAAGCAGGCACTTCCTTGCCGGGCTTCCGCGGGAGCTGCCGCGTCTTCGCCCTTTCCGCCGCCCCCTTCCCCAGGGCCCCTCCCGTCGAGCCTTCTTGCCTTGGAAGTGGAGCGCCCGACCCACCCCCCGAGGCGGCTTCCAAAGCATCCGGCCCGCTTCGGTCTCAAAGCGGGCGGCCTGGAGACAGCCAAGGCGAAGGAGGGGACCTGCCTCGAAGCCCCTGCTTTCCAGGCCAGTAATGGTGGTCAAGTGGTCAGGGAGCCCAGTGGCCACTTGCAAGGAAGTGTGTGCGTGCTTTTTTTTTAAAGAACTGCACTGCCCAGTCCCACATAAAGACCGTGTCCGCTCCTGAATAGGTCTGACCTGGCCACAAAGTGACACATCTCTTATATAGTGGTACCTTGCATAAAGGAATTAATTCGTTCCAAATGAAATTATGTTAAGCAATTTTTTCCTTTATACAAATTTCCCATTGGAATGCATTGAAAACGGAGTAATCCCTAATCACGACCATTTTTCTGTTGTACGGATTCACCCCATAGGCGATTCTGTTAAGCACATTTCCCCTATCTCTGGAATATTTTATGTTGTCCAGATTTTATGTTATACAAACTGTTATAGGAGAGTCCACTGTAGTTACATCTTCCCTGGGTTGCTGTAAGGATGCGGGGCTGCCTGTGAGAAGTGCTTGGGAACTTCAGTCAGTCATCCCAAATGCTGCAGTAACAATTGGGGCTGGTTATAGGGATCACATCAGCTCCCTTGTTACAGCAACTCCGCTGGCTGCCAGTCCATTTCCCAGCACAATTCAAAGGGCTGGGCTGCACTTATAAAGCCCTAAATAGCTTTGGTCCCTGCAATCTCAAAACCATATTTCCCCATTGCAGTGGAGGCCTGTCTCTCCACATCAGCCCCCCATCCTGGCAGATGGGCCAGGACACAGGAGAGGGCCTTCTCCATTGCTGCTCCAGAGCTCCCTCTCAGTGGGGGCCAAGCAGGACTCATCTTTGCTGTCCTTCTGCAAACAGTTGAAGACCTTTCTCTTCAGGCAGGCTTGTGCTTAGTGACTATCTATTCTAGAATGTCATAAATGGGATTTTTAAAAACTTTTAAATTATTATTTTTCTTTTTTTTTCATCCTAAATCTGCATTTCACAATCCTTTTACCTAACATTTTTAATACAGTATGTTATTAATTTCTAAATATATGAATAATGTACTGTTTTTTAGCTTTTAATATTGTGTTTTTAATTATGCAAGCCACCTTGGGTCCTTTTTTAGGAGAAAGATGGGGCAAAATATTTGAAATAAACGAACATATAAATAATAAAATTTCACATAAGGAAGAAGTTGAAAAAAGTTGGCCACCCAGGGATAGTATCTGAACAATGGATTATGCAGGCAGGGCACATAGATTACCATCATCTCCACTAAGGTGAGCTGCAGTGTGCATTCCTGATGCTTAAATGGCAATAATCATTTGTGAATCTGCATCTGGACTGTCAATTACAAGTCTTATGCATATCTCTGCACTCGGTTTTGACCACTTTCTGGATGCCGTGTTTCCTCTCTTGTGGTTTCTTGCTTTCCTTGTCCATGCTGGAAACAGCATGGTACAATTAATAAATGTATCACATACTTTTCACCCCATAATAGGCAACATCAAGAGCATTTGGCACAGCTAGAATGACATATTCTGTACTACATGTTGAAGGCTATATAGGACATTGACATAGTTGTGAAGTTCCCTATGGCTATGGTGGCTGATGCCCCTAGAGTAGTGGTGGCAAACCTTTTAGAGACCGAATGCCCAAACAGCGATTGAAAACCCACTAATTTTTTGCAAAGTGCCAATATAGCCATTTAACCTGAATACGGGTGGCTCTGAAGGAGTGATGTTGGATGCCCACAGAAAGGGCTCCGAGTGCCACCTTTGGCACCCGTGCCATAGGTTCGCCAACACTACCCTAGAGGCATTGCTGCATCCCCACTTCCATGTGTGGGCCTGTTTCAAGGATGTCAGTCCTCATCCTGGGAAGCCCAAAACATGCACAACATCATCCTGGGTTGGTGGAGTGTGCTGTAGCAAAGCAAGCAAGCTGCTCTGTTGCTTTCCATTGTAGCACACCATTCCTGGTTTAAGTGCCTGCCAAATGGGACAATACAGTAATACTGTAATGGCCTATTTATACTGGTCGAGAAGTGGCTAGAAATAATGCAGAAGTAACATTCCCAGGCTCTGGATTCATCTGGGGTTGTTGGCTCTTATGAGCAAGAGTTCTTTCTCTTCAGGCAGGCTTTCTCTCAGAAACTGGCTACCTAAGAGGGTTCCTTTTAATGGGACTGTTATTTTAATGTGCTTTATATCAGTTTAATTGATTTAAATACTGTAATAATTTACTAGGTTTTTAAAAGCCTTTTAATACTGTTTATTTTCGTATTAAAAGCCATCTTGGGTCCTCTTGGCAAGCAAGGTGGGGCATAAATGATTTCAATAAATAAAAGCAAAGCTTTGTTTGTGGAGGAGCTCTGGTTTTCAGTGATTATATTTCCCATGGTGCAGTGCTCAGCAGTTATGGTGTGAAGCAAAATGGCGGTAGAGGAGAATGGTCCATGCTAAGTGTTGCTGCTTCAGTTGTCCCTCTTTCTTCACGCTCCAGGAAGTGCCTGAAAGTCCCAACTGGCAGATTCCTCTGCAGAGGAAGGTCTTAGATTTTCCTTGTATTCGCCATGTCTTCATCCTCGTGCCAACGTCGAGTGGTACAAAAGGATGAGTTTGCTATTACAGCCATTAGTGTAATGAAAGGTGGCAGCCCCTTGACATGGCAGCAACTGGGCATATGAAAGGGATCCACTTTACATCCAACCTCTTCTTTCAAGTCCTTTCTCCACACAAGCACACGCAAAAACATACGCACAACCTCCTACCCGCCACATCCCCAGCTATTAAAGGGGCCGGGAAGATAATGAGCTGACAGGGAAACACAAAATCAAGGCAGCCCCCAAGCTCCTGTTGTGCTCATACGGAGAAACAAGATGGTAATTACAGGGACAGCGGGCAATTAAATGGGCTGAGGGCTAATTAGTACCATCAGGTGGCGGTCTGCCACAAGGGACTTCCCCCACCCAGCCCTGCCGGGATAGATGTGATCAAGAGAGCATTGCTGGAGGGGGTGCCAGGCACGTGGGCAGCAGTGCTCCAGTCTGGCTGGTGCTGGAGGGCAACCCACCTCCAGAGTGCTTTTGCTTCAGGGATGAATCCAGGCCATGTTAATCATTCCCTAAAGTAAATTCCTGGGGCATAGAGGTAGCCCATTGCTCTCTCGCTCTCGCTCGCTCTCCCCCTGGACATGAGTATGAGAGAGAGAGAGAGAGAGAGAGAGAGAGAGAGAGAGTATACATACACATATTGTAGATTCCCAATTGCCACTGTGTTCTCTTTTCCGTCAGGAGGATACTATTTCTTTATCTCTGGGGAAAGTTTTGTAGGGTTTCAAATCTTCCAGCTGAATGTGAAGATAAACATACTTGCATACATACATAAAAAGGAAGCTTTCAAAGAGCTTATGGCCGCATATGGGTCTCTCTCCCCCACCCCACCCCACCTTTTCTTCCTGCAACAAGAAGGATGCAGGGGCAAAACATAATTGTTAGTTCTATTTAGAAAAAGCTTGCTGAATCTGTGGGGCATATATAAGTGTTGACTTTAAAAGTGCCATCCATTCAATGGGTCTTATCTAGTTGGAGATAAGAACTGGGTTTAGACCAGTGACTGGGTTTAGACCCAGTGATCTTTGTGGCTAAAATGGAATTTGAACCTGGATCCTCTGTCAACCAGCCTTTCTCAGCATTGTGCCATTCACCATTTTGGCTGGGATTAATGGGAACTGTAGTCCAACAAGTCCGAATGGCACTTGGTTATGGAAAGCTGCAAAACGCAACACCATATTGCTTGCCACTGTTGCCAGTGATCTAGATCCTGACCTCCCCATTCCCGATCCGATGCGCTAGCCTCTGCATACTCTTTCATATCTTGCAAAAAAAAAAAGAACCCTTTAACAGAATATGGAGGAAAGATCCCACAAGATGAAACTTCTTTGGATCAAACACCCCATCTTAACACTTTCTTGTATTCCCTTAGGTTTAATTGTGATCTATAAGGAATGAGGAACAATTCAAGCCATACAACAGTGCCTAGAGGAGGAGAAGGGAACCAGGAGTGTTGTGAATGGCCAATGTCAAGAACCACTAGAGTGGTGTCACTGAAACTAGGAAGCTGACAGGATAAAGTGCTAAACTCCCACTGGATGAGCCTAGCTCTCTTTAAAATGACATGTCATTAACGGCCAATTTGCTATAGCACTCTCTCCTGGGACAAGGGATGTCCCTAATTGTATGCTAAAATTCAAATCTGTAGTGGAAATAGATAGTGTTAATGCTGACACATTTTATGCAGAATTTGCAGATTTATTTAATTTGTCTGCTTTACACAATTGGTGCACTTGTTATCTTTAAGGAGAGAGAAACAGCAACTAGTGAGACAGTGTACTGTATATGGCACACGACACCTGCAACACTTCCTGATAAGAGTTAGATTTCAAAATCTGTTTATCTGAACAAGTGGAGGGGGAGGGGAAATCCCCAGCATTCCAAATTTATCTGACACCCTTTTTCAACTGCACATATCAGGGCCAGGATCCCTGTGCCCACCCACCCTGCAATATTGTTGGACGCCAAATCCAATCAACCCTTGTCATTGGCCATGCTAGTTAGGCCTGATAGGAGTTGAAGTCCAACAACTGCTGGAAGGCAACAGGGTTCTCACTCTAGTCTGTTGTTGGACATCTCACTCCAGTCTGTTGTTGGATGTTTCCAAATATGTTGCGTCCCCAGAGGTTGAAGGATCATATGATAGAACTAGATTGTGCATAGATAAAGAGGAGGCTTTGCAGCCTGTGGTACTGTGGACTGGAACACGTGTGCCTGTGCAAAGTCATTGGCAATGATTAAATACAGAGTCTGGTGAGGTGTAAATAGATTTTTACAACAGATTCTACTCTGGGCAGAATTTGGTATTCATAACTAAAAAAAAACCCCAATCAAGCGCTCTTTGGAAAACGCAGACACAGGAATGTTGGTCTGTATAGGCAGCCTGTAGGTGGAAAAGGTTGTACAAGAAGTTACTGAAGTTTTAATATTAGAAACTGAATACTATATCTGGAAGCAGGTTGGGTGTAATCCAAAAATGCTGGAGAAAGTTGGAGGTTTCAGAAAAAGAGGAAGACCAAATGTGAAATGGATTGACTAAGGAACAATGTCTCAAGCTTGCAAGAGCAGAACACGGCTGTTTAGTGACAGGATTTTTTTTTCCTGAGAACACTGATCCGTAGAGCTACCATAGGTTTGATGCCACTTGACAGGGCGTAGCAACAGCATCTGGAGACCAACTGATCTTCTGGTTCTAAAGCAGCAATGGGGGGGGGGACCTGTGTGATATTATCAACTTCCTAATGAAAAGGATTCGGCTGGGACATTTTCTGTTACACTTCAGAAACACGAAGCCTCTAGAGAACATAAAAGCATGGAAGTCTAATTGCAGCAAAGGGTTCACGTTTACTCTTGAGCCTCCCCAGATGCACAATTATATGTTCCCAATTGGGGGGGGGGCTGCAGTGACCTGTCGATGGCTAGCTGCTTCTGCCCCCCCCCCCAAATGAGCACTCCAGCATGGGTTTGGCACAGCAGGGAGCACGGAAGTGGGGAGGTGCGCGAGGGAGGGAGATAAACTCATGTACATGCTTCCCAAATGGGAAGAAGGGAGTAGTGGGGGGAACGTTGGTGCGTTTGTGAGTGTGTGCTCCAGTGTTGTTTTCTGTTTTGAGTAGGTGCCCCACAGGCAAAGCATTGCTTCTTTGGGTATGCTAGGGAAACACACGGGCATTAAAAGTTCATTCCCCCCCCCCCAAGAAGCCACAAAAATGCTTGAAATAGACGCTAGCAGAGGGATGCTGATCTTCATTTTATTTATATCCCAGCTTCCTTAAAAAGGGCCAAGGTGGCTGTGGGGAGGAAGTGTAGGGGTTGTGTTGCTCAGCATTAGTGCCATCAAGCAAGGAGGCAGGATTATAAATAGCCGTTCACCTAGCCATTTGTGGCCAGGACCGGTATAGATGCTATAATAAGCACACAATTAATAATCACAGGACTGCTCCCTCTCGGCCTTTCCAGAAAAGAACAGCTGAACTGCAGGACTGGGACCACGACTGCAGCAAAAGAGTTCAGTCCCCACTTCCCTTTGCCCCTGTTCAGTTTTGCAACTCTTGCCTGCTGAAAGCCAGGCTAATTAAGCCATTATTAATTTCATGGTTGTCATAATGCCTCTTGTGACCCCTAGGTCACCTCCAGGTGACCTTGCAGAGAAGCTTTACAAATGATAAAACTCAGGGTTTTTTTTTCTGTCCCTTCATATAGGTCCATTAATATTTCAGTGTAGATTTGGACAGATCATCCCAATATTGTATGTGTGTCTGCACATAGGAAGGGCTTAAGTTACCAGGTGTCCTGGAACAGACAGGGTCCTCTTAGAATTGCCTCTCCCGATAGGTGCAAAATCTTTAGCATATCCTCTCTGACCTCTTGCCACCTGCTTCACACTGTTCTCCCCCCGCCTCCATTTTTTTAACCTCTTCATAGGGCTTGGAGGGTGGACACTGAGCAACAGAGAAACATCCAGGAGGAAATGACACCCAACCCCAAAGTGTTCGGATGAGCACAGAACTAAGTAATAGGGTCCAGATGAGCAGATCCTGCAAACTAGAACAAAAATAGACCACTATTTTGCAATGGGGGGGGGAATATAAAAAGTTCTGGAAAGCAATTCTCTTTGTTGCTCTTTGGCTGTGTTGACACTGCTTTCAGCCCGTAGGTTATGTGGATGCTGAGATTTTCTTAGTTTTCTTTAGCATTTGTCCCACTTGGTGGTGGGGTCCGCTAGACAGATCAATTGTTTTGATGCGACTTTTTTGGGAAGTTTGTCCAGTCTGTCATAGGTCCTGTTGCATTGGGATGCAGTACTAATATACTGGGTACCAATGTTCAGTGTGGACCTGCTTTTCATCTTCCTCTAGGACTCACAACTAGCTTTTCCTCAGACTGACAAAGCTGTTTGGATGAGCAGTGAAACATTTCAATCTCTCAAGGAAAGAAGTCCAGTTGCCGTGACTCAACTTCCAGATAAACTCACCTGGATGACTGAGCATCTTCAGTCTTCCTTTAGGGTTCCTCTTTTCCAACCCACAGCTTATTCTGTTCTTTATTTCTGCTTTCTTGCTGAGAAGTTATCTGTATTATAGGTTCAGTATATCCTGAGAGCAGCTCTCCGTCCTCAGTTTTCCTT
Source organism: Phrynocephalus versicolor (assembly GCA_023846285.1). Lineage (NCBI taxonomy): Eukaryota > Metazoa > Chordata > Lepidosauria > Squamata > Agamidae > Phrynocephalus > Phrynocephalus versicolor. The sequence goes on from JAHTLZ010000010.1 coordinate 70,562,183, forward strand.
CTGCAACATCTGTTCCCAACCCAGCTGCTTTCCTTCCCCTCCCAGAAGGTAGACTGCAAACTGTTTCTCCCAAGCACCTAGATGAGCATTGCAAGTCACCTCCCCAGCAAAATCAGTGGTTGTTAGCTATTTCTTCATCACAGGCAGGTAGAGGGGAAAACACCCTTTCCCTACTGAGATGTTCACTCTCCAGTTTGGCTATAGCCAGGCAGTTTCCCCAGATCCTTCCCAACACGCCACCCTGCACCTCTGCCAATACGATTCAATCCGATCCCTTTTGGTCCTGTTGCACCTTTCCATATTTCCAGTTCTGCTTTACTTTCCATATGCATATTTTGCACCCATGCTTGCTCACACAAATCCATCAAAATTCCACACCACCGTTTAAATTCTTTCATTCTTGTGCCGTCTTTGCCGATCTTTGTTTTTTGAGTATGTGTTTACAATTTTAATGTAGATTTAGTCATGGGTAGTTTTTATTTATTTATTTATGTTGTTTTACATTGTATATCGTTCCATTTTTATGATGTATTTTGTAAACCGCCAAGAGTGGCCAGGCTGCCAGATGGCACAGTATTAGAAATCCAATCAATCAATCAGTAACAACAATAATAACAACAACAACCTGTACTATCTATACTACCGACATGTATGGGTTATGTTTTCTCAGCCCATTTTGCCTTACCTGGCTTCCGCGAGGATTCACAGTCTCCAACCATTACGTCTGTCTCTAAGCCTCCTTTTAGGCATTTATTCTAACGCAGCCTGTAGCTTGCATTTTTGTGCTAGATTGCATGCATTCATTTTTGTGACAAAGCTGACTGCCCAATTTCAGAGGCTGCTAAATTCACTTTGTAATATGGTGGTTGGACTAAAAAGCAAGGGCCTCTACAGAAGTGCTCTGATATTTCCAGGTGCTCTTTGCTTTTTGCCAGGAACGGGAGGACTTTGGCTAGGCATGGGGAGTAGAAGAAAAGGGCATATTGCACTTTATTGCCATAATGTGTTGCTGGGGAGTGGGGGTGGGGGGGGGGGGGGAGAAGAGGAGTAAATTGCATGAATAAAGCAGTTTCCAATAAGATGATGTTTCTGCCTGTAGCTAACTTGCCCAGCACTCGACAGACTGGGCAGATGTACAGGATGTGTCTGCGTGAGACCACAGGAGGCCTTCTAATTCAAGATTGCCATTGAGGTGTTTGATAATGCGAGTGAAATGGCTGTGTGCAAACCAATTTGTCTATTTTAAGTCACTGTTTCAGATCATCAGGTGTGTGTTTGGCAGAAGAATTGCCTAGTTCTTGCATGTTATTTCAGAACCCCTCTGGCTGTCAGGTACTGTCACACAGCGCCTCCCGTGTTTTTAGGTGTCTTGATTCTTGGTTCTGCATCTCTGCGCACTCTTGTGTTTGCTGTTGCGCCCTTGGGTGAAAATTTGGTGTTCATCTCTCTCTCTGTGTGTGCATTTGCACCAGTATGATGTGACCTGCTTCCTCATCTCTGTGTTTTATCGTGGGTTTGCCTGATAGCAAGCTGTGCATCGTTCGTTCTATACTGTATATGTAAGCATCCATGCATCTGTTGGACTCAGCTGCTCCCCCCCCCCCACAACCTTCAGGCAACAGGGCCAGAGAAAGGAGGTGGGGGGCTGCAAGTTGTTAAATCAGTGAGTTATGAAATGCCTTTATATCCAGGACAGGGGTTTTAATTAAATTAATTGCCAGCAATGCTGTAAAAGTGCTGAGGGGTAATAACCGGAGCGTTATGGCGCCGTTTATCTTCCCCATGTAAATTAGCTGCAGCACCTTACTACACTGGGCAGCCAGACGTGAGTAGGGTGCAATTGCTGGGCAAGCTGACTTCCCAGGGGCTGCCTAAAACTGGGGGAGCCCTCATCTCCCCGAAGGCTCCTCTTCAGCAGCTGTAAAAAGTGTCCAGTGTCATTAATTAACACACATCTGGCTGACACAGGGGCCCAGTAGGTGCTGGGGAACCAACTCAGCAAAGGAGCTGTGCACACTAGTTCACACTGCCCTCTTCTGGGTTATTGGGGAAGACACAGAGAATTAGCTTGTGTCACGCCTGCGGAAATTCACACATCGGCAAACAACAAGTTAAATGTGAGCGCAGTAAGTAGGGTGACCAGATGAACAAGAGGATGGGGTCCTTGCTGCTTGGAGGAGGGAATTTTGGCAGATGCAGCTTTTGCTGAAACCAGGAACTGCTAAAACTTTCCCTTACAGGCAACTATTAAAGGAACAGGAACCTTGTTCTCTCTCTCTCTCTCTCTCTCTCTCTCTCTCTCTCTCTCTCTCTTGGCTGGTCACCCTCTGTAAGAGCTTACATGAAAGCAAATAGTTTAGAAGGAGTGGCAGTAGGACTTGCACCATCTTGGGTGACTGATCACTTAATATGGGGCAAGGAAAGAAAGAGGCCAGATATTACTGGGGAAGCAGAAAGAAGGCAAAGGGGGGAGCAGGTGTTTCAAAGGAGGTGTGCCAAGACCTAGAGAGCACATATGATGGTATTAATTCATAGGACTAGCAAAGTGAGGCAGTTGCCTTAGAATCATAGAATCATAGAGTTGGAAGAGACCTCAAGGGCCACCCAGCCCAACCCCCTGCCATGCAGGAACCCCCATCAAAACACCCCTGACAGATGGCCATCCAGGCTCTGCTTAACCCCCCACCCCAAAGAAGGCCTTGGGGAGAACATCAGAGTGCCATAAAAAGTCAGCAAGTTGGTTGTTTAATTTGCTATTTTTACTGTTAGAAATGTGGAAAGGTTTGGGGTTTTGGGGTGGGGGTGGGGGTGGGGGTTATCCTCTGTCAAGATAAGCTAGTCCTGATGTACTTAAAAGTTAAAAGAGGAGCAGGCTTCAAAGAGAGCCATTGGGCACATACAACTGAACCCACTGCATCATTTGGAACAAGTCAGGAACTGGTACACCAGTACTGAGACTTGTGAGCCTTCTTGTCACATAAATCCTGGCTGAAGCAGAGCAGGGTTGGAGTCAAAACAACTCCCTTTGGGTTGGGGGTGGGCCTTACAACAGACTCAGAGCAACAGAAGGCTTAGGAAAGCTCCACACGTCACAAATGCTGTAGGGTTAGGGTTACCCATGTGTTAAGCCCTTATGGGACATTTCCTCATGCACTCTGCTACCAAAGATGAGGGCTGCCATATTGCATGATTAGGTGTATCCCTATTCAGTCCTCATTTGTGAGTCTTTTCTAACATACTTACAGGGTAGTGCCTAGCCCACTCCCACCCATAGGTATTGCTTTCTCTCTGTGGAGAGCAATATATCTGCAGAAGAAAAAGTTCTTGTCTGTGTATAGGCTCTCCTTGTGAGCAAGAAGAGTTCTTGGTCAGATGGAGACTTTATATTCAAGTACATACAAGACTTCCCTGAATGACTGTCTACCTATTACATGTCTTTTATTTGAATCTACAGGATCACATAGACTTTGTGTTTATAACTAATTATAAACGTATGGGTTTACATTGACACTATATCTGCTTTTACACAACCCCTAAAATTCATTGGCAACTTAAATGCAGATCCCCCCAACGTGTTTTGTGTTCTGCTTCCTGTGTTCCCAGCTCCCACACTCTTGATTCTATTGCTTCTGTCTGCAGTGAGGGGAGAGAGAAAAAAATACAGGCTCACCTCCGCTTGCGGTTGGCAGCAGCTAATTGTTCCAGCCCATTAGGATTCCTGTCTGTTAAAAGGGGGGGACCCAACAAAAACAAACAAAAAGCAGAGGAGGGCCAGGCATGCAATGCTTTAAAACAGCAACAAGGAACAGCAACAAGGATTTTACTTCCTCCAGACCAGGTACTTGTAAAATGCGCTGGGGCGCACTTAAGTGGGCGTGGTAGTACTTTATTTTTTTAAAAGTCTGCTGCTGGTGGGAAAACAATTTCATGCTCTGCATCTGCGAGCATTTTGCAGCGGATTTTAGGGGTCATGTAAAAGCAGCCTTTGTTTTCAATGTCAGTTTCCATCACTCATAACTTTACATGGAACTTTACTCCCTTTTAATTACTCATGTTCTTTTGTAGCTTTAATGTAATGTAAAGGAAGGAGGGGGGACTCAGGAAAATATGGGCTGGTTAGCCTTATATCTGTCCCAGGGAAGATGATGGAAATCCTCACCCAAGAGAGAATCTTAAAACACATAGAAGAACAAACTTTGCTGAGAGAAAATCAGCATGGCTTCTGTAAGGGTAAGTCTTGCCTCACAAACCTTTTAGAATTCTTTGAAAAGGTCAACAGGCATGTGGATTTGGGTGAACCGGTGGATATTGTCTATCTTGATTTTCAGAAGGCTTTTGACACAGTCCCTCACCAAAAATTGGACAGTCAGGGGATAAGAGGGCAGGTCCTCTTATGGACTGAGAACTGGCTGAGATCCAGGAAACAGAGTAGGTGTCAATGGGCAATTTTCACATTGGAGAGAGATGAAAAGCAGTGTGCCCCAGGGATCTGTCCTGGGACCTGTGCTTTTCAATCTGTTCATAAATGACCTGGAGACAGGGATTAAGCAGTGAGGTGACCAAGTTTGCGGATGACACGAAACTTTTCTGTGTGGAAAAACCAGAGAAGATTGTGGAGAACTCCAGAAGGATCTCTCCAAACTGGGGAAATGGGCTGCAAAATGGCAAATGCATTTCAGTGTAGGAAAATGTAAAGTAATGCATATTGGGTCAAAAAATCAAAACTTTATCAACTCATGCGCTCTGAGCTATCCATGACAGATCAGGAAAGCGATCTTGGTGTGTTGGTGGACAGCTCAATGAAGGTGTCTACCCAATGTGTGGCAGCGGTGCAGAAGGCCAATTCCATGCTAGGGATTATCAAAAAGGGGACTGAAAGTAAAACAGCCAACATTATAATGCCTTTGTACTAAACGATAGTAAGGCCGCACCTGTAGTATTGTGTACAATTCTGGTCACTACATCTCAAAAAAAAAACATAGTGGAACTGGAAAAGGTGCAAAAGAGAGCAACTAAAATGATTACTGTGCTGAGGGACCTCCCTTATGAGGAAAAGCTAAAACATTTGGGGCTCTTTAGTCTGGACAAAAGGTGCCTGAGGGGGGACATGATTGAGACGTACAAAATAATGCAGGGCATGAGTAAAGTGGACATAGGGACGCTTTTCTCCCTCTCTCAGAATGCCAGAACTAGGGGACATCTACTCAAATTGAGGGTTGGGAGAGTGAGAACAGACAAAAGAAAATAGTTTTTTACCCAGTGTGTTGTTAGTCTGTGGAACTACCTGCCAGTGTGTTGTTAGTCTGTGGAACTACCTGTGGTGATGGCATCTGGTCTGGATGCCTTCAAAAGGGGATTGGACAGATTCCTGAAGGAGAAGTCCATCACAGGTTACAAACCATGATGGAGATGTGTAATCTCCAGGCTTAAAACCAGGGTACTTCAAGGGCCAGGTGCAGGGGAGTGGTATCAGGAGACAGATATCTAGTCTCGGGCACTGCCAGACGCATTTGATGAGAGCACTATGAGATACAAGAGGGCCTTTGGCCTGATCCAGCATGGCTCTTCTTATGTTCTTATGTTACCTATTAATGCTGTAAGATGTCCCTCAATTTCCTGTTTTCAATACTTAAACATGTCTTAATTGTACTGGATTGTATATTATCCCTCATTCTGTAAGCCGCTTTGGGTCCCTTTTCCAAGGAGAAAGGCAGGGTAAAAATACTCTAAAATAAAATAAAGTAGAAAGTTATCCTCTACAGACTTATTATTCACCGTGTGCAGAAAGCAACAGGTGAGAGAGAAAGGATTAGGTGTTTCTCCCAAGCACACTGCACTTATCTGGGTGGGCAATGGGTGTGATTCCATGGGGCACTGGGATGACACAGGTCCTGAGTCCATATTCCCAAATTCTACTCACGCTCATCACCACAGTTGACTGGCCAAGAATCAGCTCCAGATCCCTTCCCAACTGTTGCTGTCTCCCCTTCATGACATCAGAAACCATCAGGCTGCTGCTGACTGAGCAACCCTACTGACCTAAGCAAGCAAAACGGCACCATTAGCTATTCCACGGATAATGGAAGCGTGACAATTGGTTTAAGTCAATTATTTTATTATACTAACACATACAATAGAGAATAGGCAGGCAAAAATCAAAGAAAAACAAAACAAAACAAAAGACACAAAACATGTGGCACCTTAAAGACTAGCTTTCATATTTTAAGGTAATGTTTTGTGGACACGTCCACTTCTTCAGACATACAGCAGCAGAATAGAGAATATGGTCCCTGCACTACTTCATTTGTCAGAGAAAACTGTTCCTATTTAAACCAGTCAGCTTGCTAAGATGGTGGGGGGAAACCTTTCAGGCCGAAAGCATAGAGGCTGGCTCATTTGCAGCTGCCTGTGAGGTCACTATCAGGCTCGGAATATGGAAGTCATTCTGAAAGGGGAACGTGGTCCTCCTTCAGCAAGGGTATAAGAGCTTTAGAAACGTTGGCGAGGACTGCTAGGAATTATAGTCCAGTATCTGAAGGGCCACACTGTACACCAAGGACATAACCACGGTAGAAGTGGTGGTACCTCTGCTGCCACTGGAGGCAGCTGTTCTCCCCTTTTATACTGAGCTCAATAGGGGACTTGTAGCAGGAGGGCTGCAGCAGAGACTGTCTGCCCACAGCTATTGAAAACAACGTGAATGCATGATTTTGAGACTAAGCCGACTCCTTGCATGTTATTGCAGCAGTTCAAAAATAATTTCCACTTACTCACAGATGATTCTATATTTAATCGCTCCCCCCGCTTCTCTCCCCGATGAACATAAAATGCCTCTTTCCACAGCTTCATAGCTTCTCCCAGTTTAGTCAGCTGGTCTTTTGGTGGCGAAGGAGTTTGCCTTAGCCACAGTGTTCTCCTGCTGTCAAAAGGTTTAATAAACAATTCTCTGTGGCACACACCACTCAAACAATGCAGAGCTTCTGCACTTCGGAGGGGACGTCCTGTTGTTATTTCCAGGGTGAGTCATCATAACCCCCCTCCTCTCTTTTGTGCAACCCTGTGTGCCTAGCGTTTAATGTTCGGTGCTTCTCTTCCAATGCGCCGGACTGTTTCCCTTTCCACTTCCCTTCCAAATCTAGAAAGGTGGAAATAATTTCATTGCTTATAGGTGGAAACCTAGGGCCCGCAAGGAATCATGGGATGTGTCATCCTTTTCACAGAGGCAAATAGGCAGCTGGATTTAAGGCGGAGGCCAATTGGATATACAGGGCAGGGGATGAATTCCGGACAAAAGGGTCACGTATCCCTCTGAGGCTAATGGTCAATGAGGCCACACTTCTAACTGTGGTTTAGCTGAAAAACCATAATTCCCATCATGCAAATCCTGATCCTGAAAAACAGAATTCTCCAATCAAAACAGAGTATGCACACCGGTAGACATGGATTTGTACCTATGCCTATACTTATACTTTTTTTCTGGTTTTGAAATTCAGCCTTCAAAAGTCAGTTTTGGTGTAAGATCAAGGATACAGTATATTGTAAAAGTTTTAGCTCCTATGTGTTATTATTTATTCTCTGAGATACTTCAAAACAGTAATACATTGTCATTATACATGGCAATATATACTCCCAAACAGCAACACATTGTCATTATATATGGTGATATATACTGCGGAACCAACTGTTAGCAAGCTACTATGAGATATATTAATCACTTATTGGACATATTGTTTGTATTGTGGAGAATAAAGAAAAAATAAGCTTAACTTTTCAATAAATCCCTCTATCTTGTTTTATTTCAAAGAAAATTGAATGAGAATATAGAAATAGAGGATGAGGGAATAGCTGAGTTTAGTGGTGCCTTTCCCAACTCCAGATGTGTTGGCGGGGAGGTTCTAGCAAATGGAATCCAAATCATTCAGAGATAACCAGATTGGAGAAAACTGGGTGAGTGCATCACGTTCTGGGCCGCTTAGCCATGTTACTGGAAAATTAAGAAGCACAGTGGACCTTTTGTTAGGATTTAACAAGGATCTGCTCTTTTTTGATAGACAAAGGAGAACTAATAGTATGTCTATAAGCCCTCCTTTCTGCAAGCATCATAAATATACCTAGTCAGTGTTGCATTGGCACCAACACTGGTTCTCCCATTTGTTTGCTTTTGTAGCCCAGCTTTACCTATACATTGGTAACAGGAAAGATTATTCTATCACAAGGCTTAAATGCTTTTTCTCTGTAAATAAAAGTCTTCCCACTTCTTGAAGATGGGGGGGCATAGAACAAAATGTACAGTAGGACCCCCGTATCCACTGATTGATTATCCACTGATTCGGTTATACACGGTTGGCAGCAGAAAAAAATTAAATAATTCAGCAGCCACAAAGCAAGCTGTAAAGCAAGCTGTTGTCACAAATAGCATCTGTAAAGCAAGCTACTATCACAAACAGCAGCTATAAAGCAAGCTACTGTCTCAAAACAGCAGTCATAAAGCAAGCTACTATCAGGAAAGAGCAGTTTGGGGGTGGGTGGACAGGCGTTCTCTCTTACCCACGGTTTTCATTATCCACGGGAAGGTCTGGAACCAATCCCCGGCAGATACTGGGGTCCTACTGTATAGTAGTGCACTGACCCATTCCCTTGTATCTGCCTGCCAACACTATGGTCATGCTCACAGCTAGTGCCTTTTCTCCCTAACTTGGTGGAAAAGCCCACAAGTTTTCAATCTTTTCTTCATGTAAGGACAAGAAATTATGCGTGTAGCTGAACCTCTCGGCATATCAGTGTTCGGACCCAATACCAAATTGGGCTTGTACTGTAAGGTAGAAGATTCATAACACAAAGCTTTTCTGAACTCCTCATGGAAGAGGAATTCTGAATGTGTCCAGGAGGAATCAACAGCATTACAACCAGGAAAGTTAACTGTGAACAGCCGGTGTGCATATCCACAGTGAATGTGTCTAATTTCTTGAGATGACCACATTGCCAGTACTTCAACAGGCAAGCTAAATGCATCTAAAAAGTAATGAAACCATAAGTCTGAGGTTGAAATTTCTCTCTCTCTCCTTTCTCTCTGTTGCATCATGTAGGATGTAGGATGGAATTAGCATACTGCTGGTTCCTTAATGGGAACTGCATTTCCTTATCTGTGACCCACAGAATTCTAAGACCAAGAGGAGGAGAGAGGTCTTACTTCTTCAGAGAATCACACTGAAAGCCAAAAGGCAAAGGCCTGTTTACACCAAAGTGTTAGGTGCATTTGCTAGAACGTAGAGCATTTGGGCAGTAACATTCAAATCTAGGACATAGGATAAAAAAACATTGACTTGATCCAATGAACCCTCTCTCCCAAGGCAAGATAACCCATACTAATTGCACCTCAGATAGCTATCCAGTCTTTATTTTAAAATCTCCAAGAAGATAACTTCCTTAGGTTTATTGTTCCCTATTTACCTACAGTTTAAAGCCTGATTCTGCAGTTATGCACAACTTCAGCCAGATTTCATAACTGGAATCTATGCAAAGTAGTAAATCACTATAATTATAAGTTACACAAGTCCACTTACTCTTGAATCAGTGAAGCTACTGGAGGACTTGAATCTCCTAATCACCAATGATTCAATGGACCTACTCTAGTTATTACTTGCTTCTGGATTTCAGCCAGTGGGTAACAGAACTCACCATATGGAGTATGAATAGGCTACTTTAGGAATGCAGATTAGCTTGGAAAGGAAAGGCCTCTTCCAGGTGTGTGTGTGTGTGTGTGTGTGTGTGTCTAAATGTGAAAATGTTGATAACCATGGTAACTAAAATAGAACCTCCAGATGTACCCCCGGATTTTAGATTCTGCGGGCAGAAAACATGGGAATGTTCTTTCTTTCATACCCTACTTGTCATTTTCCTGGGGCTGTTGAACAAAGAATACCAGACCAAAAACATCTGGGTCCAACAGTACAAGGCTTTTCTTATGTTCTGCAGAACATAAAGGCATGTGCACATCCTATATTTTTGTGCTCGTTATACATTATTAAATTATTTAAGGTTGCTCTCACACCTTTTCTTTACGCACTGGGTAAATGAAACCATTGATTTCTAATCAGCTGTTTCTAATATTCGTTTGGCTTCAAATGTATTTATATGTTACATTTAAACCCTGCTCCTCCTCCAAATAGCTGGGGGGAAGCATACACATTTATCTCCCTTTTGCCTTTTGATCCTCACAGCAGCCCTGCATTTAGGAAAAGAGTTAGATAAATCACCTAAAGCAAAGCCTGCTGCTTATATGCCGCTCCAGAGCACTTCAAGCACTCTCTGGGCAGTTTAAAATACAATTATGCAGGCTACACATCACCCCATCCACCGCAACCTGGGTACTCAATTTACCAAACTCGGAAGGATGGAAGGATGAGTCAACCTTGAGCTGGCTATCTGGGATTGAATCTGGGCCATAAACAGAGTTTTTGCTGCAGTACTACCACTGCACCACAAGGCTCCCTTGTCTAATGAACCTCATTCATGTCTGATTAGAGATTTTAACTAGTGGTGTCGCGACGGCTGAAATGCAATAGTAAGTCCGTGCATTGCATCTAGCATGTCCATAATTCCCACAGGTAATCCTACCCTGGACTTTAACATTTCTGTAATTAAATCAAGATTTAATATAAGTTAATTTTTCTTCTCTGCTCCTGAGCAGTCTACGTGGTTGGAATAAACAAACAGCCAACCTGTCATACTTGTATATGCTGAGATTTTGCACACTGTCAGTCATACTGCTGGAAGGGGACATGTCCCCTCCCTACACATGTTCAGGAATGATTTACTTATACAGTAATTATATGTCAACTACCAATAAGAGAAAGAAGATATAACCCACAAGGTGGATGTCATGCTACATATATACTGTATATCCAAGGCATGTTTTGGAGAGGCACAAGTAGTAATTTCCAAGATGTTTTGTGAGAATGTACCACACAAGAGCATTTTCTTTATGTTTAAAAGATTAGCTTTGTAACTCAGCTGCCATATTTTATACTGCCATGAATTCATTTTGTCTTCTGCTGATCTGAACCTTGGTTTCCCTTACACAGCGCTGTTAACATACCTTTCTCAATCCAGTGCTGTTCCAATGAACTGGTCTAAAAACTCCATACTCTCTATTAGCTACACTGGCTGGTGATGGCTGTTTCAGCCTAATGCACCTGGAGGCTACCAGTTTCTTGAAGCATACTATCTAGCCAAAACATTTTGGTAATTTTTCAAGATAAAACCTGAGAGATAATACAGGTACTGTGTGAAGTCCACACTGGCAGTGGGTTTCAGAACCTGAAGTTCCATCAGGGATACTGCACAAAGGCATGGACAGACTCTCTTCAAGGAGACTAGGCTGAGAGGTAGCTGCTGCTGGTGGTGGTGGTGGTGGTGGTGGTGGTGGTGGTGTGTGTGTGTGTGTGTGTTTGGATGAAGGGGACTTGGAATCACAAAGGAGAACTGGTAGGATATGATTCTATTATAAAAGCACGGAGAGGCGAGACTCAATTGGTGTCGGGCATATTTGCATTGCACATATGAGACGTCTGGCATGAGGAACCAGTAGGAAGCATGTAGGTGGATCAAAAGAATTGGAAGCCTGAACACGAATGTAAAGAAAAGCACTCTGCTTTCAGGCTTCTATTACTTTTCTGGAACACATGGGACTTCCGGCATGAGGAGAGATTGTGATAAACTTGCAGGTGAGGAAGGCGGGGTAATATGGAGAGCTGGTACGAAGGATGTTGGTGGGTGTGCAGCATATGGGGAAGGAGATGTGTGGGGAGCAGGTAAAAAGTGTGCAGGTGGGTGGAGAGCAGGCAAGGAGCATGCTCAGACTTAATTCCCCTGAATTCCATTCTGTTTAATTGCTTATTAAATTCTAAGCAGCCAATTATCAGCAGCAATTACAGCTCTGCACAGTGACACAATCGCCGCTTTAGCATTTGTTAATCAAATGCTTATTTAGGACTCAGCTTTATTAGCTGTTGCTGGAGGGAAAAGCCCAGTCCCTTCAGGCTGGGGTAGGTTGGGGAGTCTGAGTATTCTTTCCCATCATTTTTATCTTCCATAATGTGTCTCCCCCTGACTCTTCTCTCCCTTGGGATTTGAAATCTCCCTGTATTTTGTGATATGTCCTTTAGAAGAATGAATCACTTCAAAGCCATAGCAAAGAAAGCAGCAGTAGCCGTTAGGTGGCTTGACAGAACGATAGCAGTTGAGGGCATCAGGGATGACGTGTTCACCCATCACGCGGGGTCATTATTCAGTAGTGGCGTACTGGCTTTGTATGTAGAAGTTCCCAGGATAAATTCATGGCACCCCCAGTTGGACAGAGTAGCAGTACCAGGCATCCCCCACAATGCAGCAGGATGAAGCAAACTAATTTAGGGAAATCACTGGTATGGAAGGGAATGGAAAAGATACATGAAAGCAAGAATTAGTGTCCACATGCTACAGGAAGACTTTTTAAAATGTTGACCCTAGTGAGGAAGAGGGGTCTGATTTGAGCTCTGTTTAAGGCAGCAAAATGAAAAACTGAGGAAAAAATACTTTAAGAATTATTTCTGCCAGAATCTCTATAAATTATGGGGCATTCTGAGAGCTATCGTCCAAAATAACAACAACAGCATTCAAAAGCTCTTGCAAAATGTCTTCAGTCTCTGGCAGCAAATGATATAGTAAAAGCCTTCCTCACCATGGTAGTTATGACTACCAGTTGGAATAGATCAACCTATAGTTCCCATCATCCACATCTGTTATAGAGTGATAGGAAGTGTAATCTAATCCATTTCAAGGGCACCACATTGTGGAAAACGGCAATAGATAATATCAGGCTAACTCAATAAATAGTTCAACGTTGTATATGCCAGCTTCTTTTGAAGCAGTGTTCTGTTTATATACTGCCCCATAGCACTTAAAGCATTCTCTGGGCAGTTTACAATTTATTTATTTATTTATTTATTTATTTATTTATTTATTTTTACAACTTATATGCCGCCCACTACCCAAAGGTCTCTGGGCGGCTTACAATCAAAGAATTAAAACAGTTAAAACATCAATATCAATAAATAATTAAAACAATAATAAAAACCTTACACTAAAAGCATTACACTAAAATTGCCATCAGAGGACCCACAGTCTATGTTGTATCAATTAAAAAACGTCTGGAACAGGAAGGTTTTTACCTGGCGCTGAAATGTCATCAAAGTTGGCGCCAGGCGGATCTCACTTGGGAGGGCATTCCATAGCTTGGGGGCAGCTGCTGAGAAGGCCCTATGTCTACAAGCCATCCTTCTCACCTCCTTGAGAGATGGCTCTTTCAAGAGGGCCCCCTGGCTTGATCTTAATTGCCGGGTAGGTTCATATGGAAGGAGGTGGTCCTTCAGGTATCTAGGTCCTAAGCCATTTAGGGCTTTATATGTCAAAACAAGCACTTTGAATTGGGCTTGGGCAGCAACTGGTAACCAATGCAGGTTATGAAGAATCGGTGTGATGTGATCCCTGGCGTCCCCACCGCTTACCAGCCGCACCGCACGATTCTGAAACAGTTGCAATCACCAAACCGTCTTCAAAGGCAGCCCCACATAAAGCGCATTGCAGTAATCAATACGGGATGTTACCAGTTATGCGGGCTACACATTGCTCTCTTCCTCCCCCCGCCCCGCCCCAGCAAGCTGGGTACTCATTTTACTGGCGCCTGAAGGATAGAAGGCTGAGTCAACCATGATCCGGCTACCTGGGATTGAACGGATTTAATGTGCCACCAGGAACTGGGAGCAGGAAGCAAGGCCTGAGGGTTCTTCAAGGAAGCAGCAAAGTGCCACTCAGCCTAGCCACCGGCATCATAGAGCCTTCCTTCCCTTGGAATACTGTGGCTGCTGCACTGCCTTGGAACAGGACTACTCTGTGTTTCAATCCTCTTTGGGTGCCTATAGCAAAGCAGTGATAAGGACTTGACCCAATGAAGAGACAATGGAATAATAACACAACCACTGAAAGACAACTGGTTCCTTTCAAAACTCAACTTCAATAACAAGACTAATAGCTATATATGTTTTTTTTTTCATCTGAACATGAGACAGTAACAGTTCTGGTTGTGAACAGATGGATAGCCAAAATATGTAGAGAGTCCATCTGTACATGGAGAGCCCAATTAGAGTGCATGCTCCTAAGAAAACAATGCATTTTATTTATAATACCACATTACAATGCAGCATCAAACCTTAAAAACAACAACAAACTACAGCACAATTAAAACCATGGAATTGCACTGAATATGCAGTCCTGCTGTACAGAACACTATCTGGGTAAAGACAAGACATGTGTCTCACACATGGATGGTTACTTATGCTTATGAGAAACCCTATGGTGTCCATTGATAAGAACCAGAAAGCTTAGATGGACTTGTGTGTGATGGAAATGCCTATTTATTCCCTTTGGAAATCAGACAAGAAAGGGCATCATTTCCTGTAAAATTGCTTAGCTTACAATCTAATGTAACACCACTGCCATGCAACATTAGAAGAGAAAGCTGTCTTTAATGTGTGTTCTCTCTCATCAGTTTGGCAGTCTAGCAAATAGTATTCCTTATGACAGCAACACATTACAGCCAAAGCTTGTCTTAATAAGTTCAAATCCTATCTATGCTAAGGATCTAACTTCAAAAGAGGGATTGGCACTGACACGACCAGTGTACTATTGCTGTCAACAGTTCTTATTGCTGCTAGAAGGAAAGCTACTGATTTACAGGCCTCACGCCAGAATGAAGAATATCTTGTCTGGTTTTAGATACAGACCAGAAGATAAGCCAGTTTTAAGGTTTATTTTAACTAAGTTTGCCCCAGGGAGGAAAGACATTATGTGTTGGTACAACTGTGGCATGCCACCTACAAGTCCACTTGAAGAATATGCCTTTTTTTTTTCAAATCTCTGGGGCACCAAGTAGAGGCACAGCCCTACCACCCCACAACTTTCTAGTCCTGCCTGCTTTGGGACAGACTCCTACATCAGATAGGAGAGAGATCATCTATCAAGTTTCTCAGCATTACAAGTTAATCAGGGGCAAATGTTAACGTGTGGTTAAAGCTTATTCAGTTGATCTGCTGATCAGATTGATTTAAGCAGTGATTTAAGCAGACTATTGAACTGGGGCTGTAAATACCTGGGTTGGGTTTCTAACACCTTTTCAGCTGCAGATGTTTCCCATGCTCATGAAAAATAGATTTTTCTTAAACCCGTTTCTGGTCTGTCCAACAGATCTGTCCAACAGAAATAAAAATGGCATCAGCAAAGACATTTCGAGAGAATGTATAGCCTAAACATTACTGCTGGCTTCTGCTATTATAGTTTTTATCCCACTCTCAAATAAGTTTCAGATCAGTATGGCATTTCTTTATTTGTTAACTGCATGTCTCTTCTACCTTTGCTTCTGTGAGCTCCTGGTACAGCACATGGGCCTCCTGTTTCAAATTTCATCAGGCTCACACCTAGTGTCTGTGTCACCTGGGGCCAAGATGGATTCCGTGCCCCATCCCAGCAGTAGGGAAGAGGAAAAGTACAGAGTCGAAATACTATTTTGTAATCTTGACACACACACACACAAACAGGACCCTCAGGGCACATGCCCTGCTTGCCATCCACCCCCAGGTATGACCCTGAATTCCATCTTCACGACCACCTTGTGAGTTAAGCTGAGAGAGAGTGACTGGTGCAAAGTCGCATTACAAACTGTGGTTGATGTGGAATGCTTGCTTGTGTGATTTATACAGTATATTGATTGTTAACATTAAACCCTTCCATGACAGCTTCATACAACAAAATTTAAACTGCACATCACAATAAAACTATTATACAAGCACAGTGGTCATATGAGCCCAGATTTAGCTTGTCTCAAGACCAGCATAGACTAAACAGGAAATCAGAGATCAGGTGGTCCCCCCCCCTTTTTTTTTTTTAAAGCCAAACAGCATTCAGACAGAGCAGATTCAGATTAGAACTGCAGCACAGTAGTGGACCTGATTCCAACAAATTTCTAACAGCCCCCCTAATGCTGTTCACCCTAATGGCAAAACATATGAAGGTATTATAGCATGTAAGGTAAGGTATCATGCAGTGGAAGAAAAACAAAGGTTGAACCTTATCCTCAGGGTTGAAATACTCCCTGGGCGGTTACTTCAAGTCCATTTTGTCTGTTAGTGTTGCGCTTAGGAGCGGTACAAAAAATGTTACTTCACGTCCGTCTCCCAACTACTGAAATTTGACTGACCACGCACCCGGAACGGGTATTAACTGCGACAATACTCTACCTGGTGCTGGGGTAGGGTTTTCCCTTGTCAGTCTTTGTTCCTGCTTTCTGTTCTGAGACAAGACAGCATGTAGTAACAACTATCACACAACAAAACATTAGTTTCCCTCAGAAAACTGTGTCCGAGTTTTGTTTTGTTTTGTTTTGACTTTTCAGAAGCGAAATATCAAAAAAGAATTTTTAAGCCCCCCCACCCAAAGGAAAAAGGAAGCTAGACATTGTCATGGTACAAGACCATGAGGTAACACTTGTCACGAGACGAGTTATTTATGACCATGGGAACACAGAAACAGGGACAAAACCGCATGATCGCGACCAGCACTATCATGGTACAAAACTAGCCACCGAACAAAGAAGGATGTGAAGTAACCGCCCTAGAGGTGTATCACTGGAGACAACAATTGTTCCTTTCCCATTTGTAGGGCTTGTCAGCAGATTATGAGCATTGTGAAAGGGCCGAAAATGGGTAGCTATTTGATGGCATATTTTTACTCTCCACGTGGTAAAGAGGTACGTACAGGATAGTCTGCTTCTTTTGTCAAAATAGCATGGCTGGTGTGTGTGTGTGTTTCTGGCATTTGTTGATCTTCCTCAAGCTAATCATCTTGGGGGGGTCATGATTTTGGGTTTGGGTGTCATGTGCCTATGACAGAGAAAAAATGGCAATAGGTTCCAGTCCAATGGTGGCTAAATCAAGGTTAGGCTTCAGGAACCACCTGTACATTAAACAGTGTCATGAAATGTTCTCCAGGAGACACACTAAAAGAAGCTTAAGAAGAGGCATTGATGCTGGCAGGTGCTTGTGCAGCAGCTGCAGCCATTGAGAAAACGAGCCTAAAAGTCGGGTGAGGAGGGAATGGAAATAGCAGCTGACTGGCTTGAGGCCCCTGAAATAATAAGCAAGTGGGGCGGGGGGGGGAGGCGAAATGCGGAGGTAAATCAGCAACAAGCAGGGGGTGGCAACTTATGGGATCAGGGAGCCCCGTGGAAAGAAAGACGGAGCTCTTGTACCTTGAGCGGCTGCCTACCAAATGGATTTTTAGCCGGCTTTCCAATCACATTGCAATGCCGCAGGAGTAAGAAAACCTGCAAGGGCTGTAAATCCCCGTTTTAGACACATACAAGCGTTAAAAGGCACGGGAGGCCCGCGCTCGCTTGCACCGAGTCTTCCCGCCGTGGAAGAAGTGAGGAGGAGAAACAAACGGCGGGAGAGACGAGAAAAGGAGGAGGAGGAGGAGGAGGCGGCGGCTGGGGAAGTGAGAGCTGTGGAAACAGAGAATAACACTGAAGGCGAGGGGAGAAGCACCCGCTGGGAGGAGGGAGTTGGCAGGAAGGGGGGCGCTTCGTCGGGCTCGAGAGAGGCACCATGTCGGCGGCACTTGGCGCAACGAAGGCAGCCCTTTTTCCTCCGTCGGGCCCGGGCCCTCGCCCTCCACCCTCGTGGAAGGCCGCCGTGGCCATTCGTGGAGGAGGGTGAGCCAAGGAGAAACTTGCCCCGGACACTCCGCCCGGCGGGACACACAAGTTGTTGCAGCAGCTCAGGAAGGGAGGCCCGGCCCAGCGGCGGCCCCAGCAGCGTCCTCCCCAGCAGCAGCAGCAGCAACACCGGCCCGGCCGGCGAGGCAGAGGAAGGGGGGCAGAGGGGAGGGAGCGGGATCCGCGCAGCCTGGCATGACGAGACGAGGCCCCCGGAGAAGTGAGCTATGTCCCTTATTGGTCACACTACATTTCTTTTTCATTAGCAGTTAAATGCAGACATGAGGGATCGGCGCAGGTTCACTGGGCGCCTGCCGTGCAGCATTTCCTGCCGTGATGGATTAGCCCCGGTGGAAGCCCGGCGGTGGGGAAGGGGAGTCTCCTCCTCTCCGCGGCCCACCCATCCACCCCACCCCCACACCCCACACCCCAGCTCGGAAGGCCCGGGGCAGCAGCAGCAACAGCAGCAGCCCGCGCACCCACCCCCCACCGACCGTCCCACCCTCTGCCCCCCATGCATCGCCGAGGAGGAGTGGCAGTGGCAGGGAATGGGGAGAGAGAAGGCCACCGCGGGGGCAGGCAGGCAGGCAGGCAGGCGATGGGAGAGGAGCGGCTCCCAGACGACGTTCACACGTCCCAAGTGTCTCTCTCTCCACTTTCTAGCCTTCTCCGATGGCGGTGTAGGGTGGGTGGACGCCTCCCGTGCCCAATGTAGCGCGTCCAGGGCTCAGACCTCTCGACGGTCAGGGAGAAGGCAATGATCCGCCATGGTGCCTGGTCGCGCACCTCTGGCTGGACATACTGGTTTCACAAATGTCATTTCTCGTTGTCTTGTCGCAGATTTTAGGTGCTGGTGACTTCTCTCCCGATAGGATGCCGTCAGGGGTAAAGAGCCCGCCGGCCACTGAATTGCCCATCAGGACCGGCGGGGCTGAGATCTGTATGTTTCAAACTGTACCCACTACCATGTGTATTTTATATGGATCTATGGGTTCACTAGACAGTGTTTATTGTGACTACTTATAACCGTGTTGCTTTAATGTAATGTTGCCTATTAATGCTGTAAATGTCCCCCAATTCCTTGTTCTCAAAGACTGTATATTATCCCTCATTACTGTAAGCTGCCTTGGGTCCTTTTCCAAGGAGAAGGGTGGAGTAAAAATACTCTAAAATAAAATAAAATAATAAAATAGTGAGTGGGCACAATGGGATCAATAATTTGTTGGTGGTTTTGTAAGAATCCCCCATAAAAATCCTATGAAATCCTCATTGGGATCCTTTCTTTATTTCGTAGATCTGCCTTTTAATTTTTCCCACTGTTTCCACTGCACCCTCACTGGAAAACCAAAGTTGTCCTTTGACATGAGAAATCAACACACCGCTTGGTAAATGTAAAAAAAAAGAATTAGAATTAGAAGAATTGAAGAAGAAGAAGAAGAAGAAGAAGAAGAAGAAGAAGAAGAAGAATGGGGGCGAAAACAGTATCCAAAAGGGAGAGTTGTAATGTGAAATGACAACATACAATTAAGAAATATTCTGAACTGTGGGTTTGCACAAGTAATGTGGGATAAAAAAACAAGTTGTAGGTTTCCAGCTAGCAGGATTTTCTGTGGAATCAGTATGATTTCCTGCGGTCCGGGGGACAGATTTCAGGTAGTAGGAGTATTGTTTGAATCCAAATAAAACAACCCCAAATCACTGAGGGAAACTGGAGAGACATTTTGGGTATCTGAATAAAGCCACAGTAATGAATGGCACTAATGCCCATCTTCTCCATGGGTCTGGGAAATGTAAGCTTATTTTCCAAACGTGTCTATTTATTTAGCAAACAGTTATGTTCTTTTATTATGGGATTGAATCTGAAAACCTTGTCGGCACTTTTAAAACACCTGAAATTATAGCAACTAAGGACTGTATCTCTTCAAAACACAAGAACCCATCCAAATGTAAGGCATCTGGGTATTTAATAGTGCTATCCTATGTATCCATGCAGAAGTAAGTCTCTTTGAATTCATCTATCCGCTCCCTCTCTGGTAAGTATGTGTGCAGGATTGCACCCTATATATATTTCCTGCAGCAGCAAAATCAAAATTTTGAAACGAAGGGCTCCACTGTTGTATTAAATTGGGAGCTAGTAGAGTCAGTATAGTCTCACATGATTTCTGTGTCACTGTGTGCCTCCTCATGGAAACAACATCCTTATCTCTTGCTTCTATGTTGTAAGTGGACAGGGACAGGAAATATCTCATAGGCCTCCACTTGGTGAAGGCTTCTCTTAGGCTCTGTGTGTGTGTGTTTGTGTGTGTGTGTGTGTGTGTGTGCGTGTGCGCGTGCGTGTGCGCGCGTGCGTGCGCACATGCGTGTGCACTCATAGGTGGTGGCAGCTCCTCACTTTGAAGACCTGCCACCCCACTTTCTCCAACCACAAGGAACTCTGTAGAGCTGAGAGAGCACCTGCGTTCTGAGGAGGGAGGCATTTCCCAGAAGTGCTTAGGGGAGCAGGAATCACAAGTCCTACTGCAGCTGCAAGGATGACAATGTTTTTAATATTTAATTTTCACAAAAGCTTTAACTGGCAATAGGCTCGATCATTGCAATGAAATAGAAACAGTTTGGGTTTTTTTAAGGAAGAGTTCGGACTGCAGGGTATTTTGAAGTCCAAAACCTCTTGTACTTGGCACCTGGTTTTGAAGCAAACAAACAAATGAAACAGACTCCCACAGATACTATTTACTCCAACAGAGGCATTCACACATGCCAAAACTATTCAGAATAAATTGCATTCATAATTGAATCAAAATAAACAAGCCCCTCATGGGTGTTTTTTAAAAACCTTGCTTTCCAACCAAAACAAATACGCTTAGGTATATGCTGTGTGTGCAGATATTTATGAACTGATTTCAGGCCTGCAAAACCAGGAGCGTTATAATATATAGTTGAGCCCTAATATACATCCTTTAGTGCAGTGGTTCCCAACTTGGGGGTCGGGACCCCTTTGGGCGTAGAACGACCATTTCACAGGGGTCACCATGAGCCAGTGAAGAAAAAGGCACAAACAGCTTGAGGAGGTGGAGGAAAGGGAGGGCAAGAGTGAGTTACAGCTTGATAGGTTGGAGGGGATGTCAGTCAATGGCACCGGAGGCTGTGATTGGCTGAAGGTCCCTGTAGACTAGAGGGAAGTTCTCTAGTAGGACACCTGGGACAGTGGCCTGTCAAAGGGGGCTTGGGGCCTCTTCCAAGCAGGGCAAGGGGGTCACCACAACATGAGGAACTGTATTAAAGGGTCTAGGCATTAGGAAGTTTAGGAAACTACTGCTTTAGTGGGAGGTATAGCTCAGCGAGGTGGAGCCCCTGGGCTTAGAGCCAGGGACCAGGAGTTTGATTCCCTATTGTGGCTTGTAGGAGGAAAGCCAGCTTTTATGGTCTCTAGGGCAAGATGAACAGTACTTGAGCAACTCCCCAGAAGATGATTAACAGCTTCTGAGTACAGTACCCTATAAGTATCAAATCCTGGGGAGGGTCACTGTAAGTTTGAATCAAAGGCATGTAATAATAATTACATTTCATTTCAAGTGTTCTCTATGCACCTTGTGTCAGTATTGGGTTACATTTGTGAACTATCCCTTCTGAAGAGCTACAGATTTGCAACAATTTAATACTCTATTACAAAATCTCCCAACAGCATGGACGGAATCTAATTTTGCCTGTTTTAATCCAACAAAAGCCAATGGCAAAAGGAAAATTGCGTCAGTTCATTTTTGTGTTATGTGCCAACAGGTTGGAAACAACTTACAGTAACTATGTAATAGGACTTCAAAGTAAATGAATTATTTAAGGAGTGTTTTTACCATTACCACCTTCCCTCCCATTAGTTTCCAAATGGGGAGTGGTAATTAGAATCCAGGCCTCCTCCGTTCTAATTTGTTACTCTATTTACTGTTACTGTTAGATAAAAAGACTCTGTGAGTATTTTCACATATCAGTATTTTACTAACAAATATCGGAAGGCCTGTGATTGACTTTTGCTAGACAAAGTCTGTACATGTCTTTGGTATATTTGTTTATTTTGTTTATATCTGGTCATTTCTCCAAGGAGTGCAAGATGCCATTTTATCTGCACAATAACTCCCTGAGGTAGGTTGGGTTGAAGGATATTGACTGTCTCAAAGCTTTCTAGTGAGCTTAGTTGTTGACAGGGGACTTAAACCCTTATCTCAGTTTTAGTGACATATTTTTAACCATTGTGCTATGTTGGCTATATCATAGTAATTATAGGAATGTGGGTTGCAGGTATTATTTTTATCATTTACTTCCACAGTGAATTTCAGTTTCCCAAAAAAAGAGAGAGAAATTTATTGCATAGAGATGGAAGTCTAAACCAAACTGTGGGAGGGAAACCACTGGGACAGAATAGGAGTTGGCCTCTAAACTTTTCTAAACTTAGGTCTAAATCTGTGCATCAGTTCTGTTTGCAGATTGCAGAAATGTCACAGATTGTTCTCTTTTGTCCACAAAACACTTTATATACTTGATTTTGAACGGGCAATTCTGGGTTCATCGAGGAAAATGCTACAAATCAAGATTGAAGAGCATCAGCAGAACAGTAGGGTGGGATCTAAAGCAATTGTAGATCAAAGCCAAAGTATTCAGGCAGACCCCAAAGTTACCAGAGCAATGACACTTACCATACCAACCCTCACCATGCCAGTATTTCAGATACAGTGGTACCTTGTATAAAGGAATTAATTCGTTCCAAATGAAATTATGTTAAGCAAATTTTCCTTTATACAAATTCCCATAGCAATGCATTGAAAATGGAGTAATCTCATTTTTATGTTGTACGGATTTCCCCCATAGGCGATTATGTTAAGCAAATTTCCCCTATCTCTGGAATTTTTTATGTTGTACAGATTTTATGTTATACAAGCTGTTTGTTATACAAGGGTCCACTGTACACAGCTTTAAAGGAGTCATTTACACAAGTTAAGGTGAAGTTTCTCCCCGCACATGCATGGCAGCCGTGTCTGACTCTAGTGGCGGTGCTCATCTCTGTTTCTAAGGCAAAGAGCCAGGGTTGTGCAAGGCTGAGGCCATGTGGCCGGCATGGACAAATGCATTTCTGCTCACGGAGCACTGTTTATCTTCCCACTTTTTATGGTGGTACCTATTTATCTACTTGCATTTACATATCTGTGAAGATTCTCATTCATCTAGGTGAGTTTATCTGGAAGTTGAGTCATAGCAACTGGACTTCTTTCTCAAAAAGAAATCCAGTTGCCATGACTCAACTTCCAGATTGCATTTACATGCATTGAAACTGCTAGGTTGGCAGGAGCTACACACGTTAGTACATCACAAAAGTCAGATTCCTGTTTAGAATCTACCTGCAGTCAAGTATCACAGAATTAACATTAGGCATTGCCATTGTTATAGAGTAGATCACATGTCCACAGTCAGAGGTTCACCTGTACTGTCAATGGTAAAGGGGTAATCGACTCCAATATGCAACTAATAACCACTGCTGTGATATCATCTCTTGCAGGTATTTTCATTAAAGGGGATTACATGTACTTTCACCTATGGCCTCTGCTGTAACAGAAAAGGGTCATCTTACAGTGATGCATCTCATTGGGTTATAATTCTCTTCATTTCCTTTTGATTCATTTCTTGGAAGTGTTTCTGATGTTTCTTGTGACCTCCTAAAATATTAAGAGTTACTGGGAAATGCCAATGATGGGGAGTGTTTGACATTTGCTGCAATAGAGACCCAGCTATGGAAAGGGAAGGACCATTTGGGGGTTTTCATCGGCCCTTCTTCCCTATTGTATTTGTTACCCATAGGAAGCCTGAGAACATGACCATTCCTGTTGGCTATGGGGACAGCAGCATGGCTTTTGCTTCAGTTACTTTCATTAATGCTGCAGACCAATTAACTGAGTAATTAGTCAAGGTCCCCAAAGAACTGCTGCTACTCTGATTACAGTGAAGGGAAAAGGACGCTTTGCCCTTTAACAAAATAAGTTTGATGTTGGGAGGACTCTGGGTCTGATGGCTGGGGAAGCAACAGCACCATAACCTTCAGTTGTGGAATAAAGGGCTATGCAATCTCAGCAAAGAATAAATTAGATCTACTGCACGGGTGGGCAAAACACAGCCCGCAGGTTATGTTGCCCCTTGCCTGCATTCAATGTCATGGTAGTGGGTTTTTTTAAAAGTTCCAAATTAAAACAAGGCACAGAAGGTGTGTGTACTTCCATTTTAAAGAAGAATTTGAAGATCCAGAAAGGCTAAAACATTTGGGGCTCTTTAGTCTGGAAAAAAGGTGCCTGAGGGGGGCTATGATTGAGACGTACAAAATAATGCAGGGCATGAGTAAAGTGGATAGAGGGAAGCTCTTCTCCCTCTCCCGAAATACCAGAACTAGGGGACATACACTCAAATTGAGGCCTGGGAGGGTAAGAACAGACAAAAGAAAATATTTTTTCACCCAGTGCGTTGTTAGTCTGTGGAAGTCCCTGCCACAGGATGTGGTGACGGCATCTGGCCTGGATGCCTTCAAAAGAGGATTGGACAGATTCCTGGAGGAAAAGTCCACCATAAGTTACAAACCATGATGAAGATGTATAATCTCCAGGCTTAAAACCAGGGTACTTCAAGGTCCAGATGCAGGGGAGTGGTATCAGGAGACAGATATCTAGTCTTGTGCGCTCCCAGATGCATCTGTTGGGGCCACTGTCAGATACAGGAAGCTGGACAAGATGGGCCTTTGGTCAGATCCAGCATGGCTCTTCTTATGTTCTTATGTAATCACAGCCCAGAACTTTCCCAGAAGCATGATTTTCCATTAAAGCTCTCCCTATACACTTGGTATTTACATGGACTTGTAAGTGCTTTTTTGTTCTTGTGCTGCTGCCCAACTCTTGCAATGTATCGTGGGGTGCAGTGCGCAGGTGGGTAGAGCCCCCAACAAATGTATGAATGGTATTGGAGCTCAGACCCATGTATGTAGGCCACCCTGATCTCATGGGATCTGCACAGAGCTGTTGGTGGAAGTCTCAGCATTCCAATTGTTACAGCGCCAGCTTCTCACCAACTCGTCTCTGTTTGCTTTGCCCAGGTGCCCAACAGAGTGCTACAGTGCCCATCCCTGTGCCTGGCTCAGCCTCTGATTTGCTCCCTCACTTTCTGCTGGAACCTGAGGATGTTTATATTGTCAAGAACAAGCCGGTGACGCTGGCTTGCAAGGCGGTTCCTGCCACCCAGATCTACTTCAAGTGCAATGGGGAGTGGGTGCACCAGGGGGACCACATCATACAACGCAGTAAGGACAAAAGCACTGGTGAGTGTTTGACAGGGACATCAGGAAGGTCTCAGAAGCATTTACGTATCCGTGGCTACGAAACATGACCTGTGGCTTCTATCCCAAGACTGGTTTGATCCTTTAGGAGGATCTCATCTATCATACCCATCTAGGCCAGCAAGGTAAAGCTTGGAAGGATTACCTCTTTTGAGCGACTGCTCCTACAGACCTTTAGCTAACATATCAATTGGGGATTGTCGCCCAAGAATTGACCTTTCCAAGTGCAGTCTGGGCATTGTGTTCTGGGCCTTATAAAACAAACAAAAAAGTAACTTTGCCAAGCTAATTCGATCCCAATGTTCAATTTCTCATAACCCCCCATAATTATTGTTATATTACCTAATTTATTCTGCTTTTGCTTGTCAATTGTGCCTGCCTCACCAGTCTATGTCAAATGAACTACAACTCCTGTCGCCCTGCACATGTCCTACACTTCTGCAGAAAGCAGCACACATCTTGCCCTGCCTACAGCCTTTCTGCCCAATGATTTCTCTTCCCTTTCTTCCTTGCCTCCTGGTGTCCGGCAGGCCTGCCCCTCATGGAGGTGCGGATTGACATCTCACGGCAGCAGGTGGAGAAGATCTTTGGCTTGGAAGAGTACTGGTGCCAGTGTGTTGCCTGGAGCTCTTCTGGCACCACCAAGAGTCAGAAGTCCTATGTGCGCATTGCTTGTGAGTGACACTTCCTAGGGCCTAACATCATCCATCACCCCTGTCCTTAAGCTGTTCCCCCCACAACCTTTCCTCTTGCCAAGAAGCTCTTTGCCATTCAGTGGAATTGGTTGTTACGTGGGCAAGTCACCACCTGAATTCTGCAGCTGAAAGCCAGAGCATAACAATCAAGGGTAGCAGAGTAGATGGTGAATGATTGGGCATTGGCACTGATGGGGTGTAAATGAGACTATGCCAGCAGAGGAGTGGGCTCCCGTGACACGGGGTCTTCAGTGTCCTCATTATCTTGTTCTGAGCTTCTTCTTTTTTCTAGATCTGCGGAAGAATTTTGAGCAGGAGCCAGTGGCCAAAGAGGTCTCTATTGAGCAGGGGATTGTGCTGCCATGCCGCCCTCCAGAGGGGATCCCACCAGCTGAAGTGAGTATTGGCCCTGTGCCCCCTTCCGCCTTGGCAGTAGTAGGGAGCTATTTGTGCAGAATGGTTATAAACCCAATTATCTTTGTACGGCCTGAAAAAAATGGAGGGCATCAGTACCAAAGGTGGTGCCAACCCACCCCAAGTCTAATCTTTGCCACTGTCTGGTTGCTGTAGAAAATCTAGACTGGGTTCATGGTAACCTATTACCTTCTGCCTCCATCACTTTTGCTGCTTGATTGATTGTAGCTGATCTCTCTGCAGAGCTCATTAACTCACTTTTTCACAGCCTCTCTTGGCTGGCCCTGGTGCTGACTAGCCTGTCAATCTCTGTCCCTCACTAGGTCAGTGCCAGCCAGGATGTGTTTCCTTTTGAGACACATTGCAGCCCCTATGTCCTTACAGGCTCTTTGTGAAGCCTGGCCCCCAACCCTCCTGCCCCATGTGTGGCTTGTGTCTCCCCAAAGGTTGAATGGCTGCACAACGAAGAGCTCGTGGATCCAACTCTGGACCCCAATTTCTACATCACGCTGGAGCACAGCCTGGTTCTGAAGCAGGCCCGCCTGGCTGACACGGGCAACTATACATGCGTGGCCAAGAACATCGTTGCCCGCCGCCGCAGCTCATCTGCTGCTGTCACAGTCTACGGTAGGGACCATTCAGGGGAGGAAAAGGGGCATCACTGGGGAATATCGGCCATTTGGGATGCTTGAAGTTTATCATGTTCCTGAGCCACAGAGATTGGGCTCATCTGTAGGAGAAGGAGAAAGTGAGTGAGGGGCAATGGGTCCTCCACCCACCCAGCACCCTCTTAGTCTTCTGCTCAGCTCAGATGGCTGTGCCAAAGCTGCAGTCTGGAAGGCGCCGGTGGGTTTAGGAAGGGTGCGATGGTATATTCAGCTAGTTTAGGATGAGGAGAAGAAGGACTTGGGCTAGGGAGATGCCCCACACCTGAAATGAAAATTCATTCTGGATAAGATACGTAGTGTAAGGGAGCTCAAGACCCAGTGGAGAGAGCTCGGTCTGCCAACAGGATGAGGGAGCCAGTGGTGCTTTCGGCAGAATCCCACAGGGGAGCGCTGCATGACCTCCCTCCCGGTCCTCCAAGTGTTCACCCCTCTGCTTGTGACTCCTTCTGCATACCCCCCAACCCCAACCCCATGTTTTCCTGTGTATTCTCCGAGAAGTGTGCTTTACATACAAGGGAAGCTTGAATCCCAGATTGAACAGCTTCCCCGGGGCGCAGGGGTAGCCAAAGGGTTCCAGGCTCCCCGAAGGCCCTCTGCCTGCCTCCCCCCCCGGGAGCAGGAGCTCCCTTCAGCCCTTGCCCCTTTTCCCAGCCCTCGGGCCAACCTTCAGGAACTGAGCTGATGCTCTCCCTTCCCCCCAGTGAATGGCGGCTGGTCGACATGGACGGACTGGTCAGCCTGCAGCACCAGCTGTGGACGGGGCTGGCAGAAGCGAA
The DNA here is from genome assembly GCA_023846285.1 of Phrynocephalus versicolor. Classification (NCBI taxonomy): domain Eukaryota; kingdom Metazoa; phylum Chordata; class Lepidosauria; order Squamata; family Agamidae; genus Phrynocephalus; species Phrynocephalus versicolor. Next base: position 70,589,899 of record JAHTLZ010000010.1, read on the forward strand.
GCCGGAGCTGCACCAACCCGACGCCACTCAACGGGGGGGCCTTCTGTGAGGGTCAGAATGTGCAGAAAAGTTCCTGCGCCACCCTGTGCCCAGGTACAGCCCCCCGCCACTGCTGCGCACCGGCTCCCCATGGCTCTGTTTGCTATGCTGACTCCCAACCTCTGTGCCAGGGACAGGCCACCCGTGGCCCCTCCAGCCATTCAAGAACTGCGGCTCCCATCAACTCTCACCATTAGCCAGGCTAGCAGGAGACTGATGGGAACAGGAGTACAGCAGGAACTGGAGGGCGGCAGACTTCCCTAGGCCCACGCCAAGCACTCATTCCACGTCCCTGCCTGTAGCAGTCCCTTGGTTAGGAAACTGAAACACGCCCATCCCAGAAGAGCTGAAGCCACACACTTTGGCACCATCTTCCACTCACCATTCAACACCTGTTTTCTGTTTTAGCTTGGCGTGTTGGCAGAGGGTGGGGGAGACTCCTGTTTCTAACAGCTCTGGCTGTACACTGACCCCTTTATTCTCTGCCTTTGCCCCCACCCCACCTCTGTCCACCCCACCCCACCCCATCCCCCAAGGCAACCCTGCTGGGTTGACAGTGAGCCTGGAGTCGTGTCCTGTGTCTGAGGCATGTCTCTGTGTCTACAGCTCTTTTTGAGCCCCGTGGTCCCTTCCAGTTGGTGGCCTGTGCCTTGCCTTTCCCTCCCCTTGCTCTACCTGTCTTCTCCAACCCATCCATGTGTCTTGTGTTTGTCCCCTTCCCATCTTTGAGCCCTTGTCCTTTTGAGGCTTGTTATCGGAGCATGGAAAAGTTGCTCTCTTTTTTTGGTGGAGCAGGGGATTAACCTGCCAGGACCTCCCAGGAAGTCTGGCTGCTGGCCATGCTGGGTAGGGGGTTCTAGGAGAGGTATAGTTTAAAAAAAGAGAACAGAAAGAAAAAAGTAACTCCTTCAAGTTCTGCATATTAAAAAATGTGGAAGGGGCTGCCTTTCTCAGTTAGATGTCACCTCCTTAGACGTCATAGCCCAGCAGAAGGGGCCTCAAGGCCATTGCAAGCGTTTGACTGGGTGTTGGGGGGAAGCTGCTTGGGAGCTTGGAGGGAGGAGGGCCGAACACTCACAATGAAGAAAAGGAAACTTTTTTTAGGCAGCATTTTGGTGACTAATAAGTCTCTGTACCCACCTCCTCCTGTCCGGCAGTGCCTGGTGGTTGGTCAGCCTGGAGCATGTGGTCAGTCTGCAGTGCAGACTGTGCCCACTGGCGTAGCCGCGAGTGCTCAGATCCAGTGCCGCGCAACGGTGGCGACGAGTGCCAAGGCCCCGAACTGGAGACCCGCAACTGCACCAGTGAGCTGTGCTCTCATGGTGAGTTCCTGGCACTTCTCCCATCTTGGGGAAGGAGAGAGCGCTGAGGTGGAACATGGGACCGCGTTGGTGGTGAAGGGGTGGGTGAGGGGGGCAGGTGGCTCCGGTGGAGTCTAGACAAAGAAAGGAGAATGGCATCACCCAACAGGACTAAAGAGAACAGGGCTTTGTGCAAACCGTTCATTCATATGTGTGCTTGCAAATTCAAAATAATTCTCATCATTTAAAGAGAAATGTAAAGAATCTCATTGAAGTGTGGAAGATGTGACAAGAAAGTTGTATTGCTGCCTGCCCATTTTGCCGTCTGGCCCCTAACTAGAGAGCTATTCTCCCTTGTTATTGTTAAACTATGTGCTGTTTTAAATACAGTGGTACCTTGTATTAAGGAATTAATTCATTCCAAATGAAACTATGTTAAGCAAATTTTCCTTTATAGAAATTCCTCATAGGAATGCATTGAAAACAGAGTAATCCCTAATCACGACCATTTTTATGCTGTATGGATTTGCCCATAGGCAATTCTGTTAAGCAAATTTCCCCATCTCCTGAATTTTTTATGTTGTACAGATTTTATGTGATACAAACCATTTATTATACAAGGGTCTCTACTGTATAGGGCAAGCAGCTAATTCTCAGGCTTTCCCCCCTTGCTCCAAATGAACCACACACTCCAACCATTTTCTCCCTTAAAACGTGCCTCTAAAAAAAATTAAGACGAAAAATAATCTTCTTTCAAATTGCCTAGAGGGTCACGCCAGCCACTCAACATGTTTTCATCATTCTCCCCCACACACACCTCTGATGGGGAGGGCACATTTCAGAGGGTGGGAGGAGACGTGTTTATGTCTCGCCAATCTGCACATAGCCCCCCCCCGTCCCAACTGGGCTTGTGTGTACTTACTTTGCAGTGAGAAAGAAATTGTAGCTTGGCTGCATGCTTCTTATTTAATGGAGCATGTTGTTTAACCCTCAGGGTTCTTTATCTTAGAAGCAGGCTTCACTTGGCGATATCTTAAAATGGAGGACTGGCAGCCTTTTAAGATGAGTAGCTCTTCAGCAGAAACAAGATTGCTTTGTCTTCAGTGACCGAGGACTGTCCCCTATAAAGTAGGAATCGTGACCACCACCTTGTGTGTCATGAATTCTCTATGAAGCCCCTCTCCAGCTGGACATGGAGGGCTCGTGGTTCCTTCCAGAGTTCTTCCCTGCCTGGCCTTTCATTCCAGGCTGATGGAGATGTGAGGGCGGTGAGGCCTGTCAGTTCTGGTCTGCCTATCTGTCCGCATGGAAACCAGCCACCGTCTGCCCAGCACAGATGGATTCCTCGCTGCTGAGTTTAGCATTGCCTGGTGGCCACAGGCGACAAAACAGGGACCCACCTTGGCAAACACACCCCCTGTGGGGCCAAGTATCCCTCTGAGGAGGTCCTAAAGCCCCACCCCCTTCAACGATGTGCTCACTGCCCCCCCACCCCACCCCCAAGATCACAGCCGCCTGTGTGCTGGCTTAGCGGCCAGCCTGTTGCCCTCCAGGGCCTGGGAGCTCTGCTCTGGCATGCCAGGGTGGGAGAGTGAGTGACAGGTCCCATCCTGGCTCATTAACGGTCCTTGCTTGTTAGGCCTCCTAGGGGTTTTCTCTTCCTTTTACATCAAATTAACCGTTCTCACAGTTGAAACGAAGCCATGTCCCACTGCCCACCCGGAGGTACTCCATCTGACAGTTTGGTACAGCTGGTGGGGGTGTATATGTGGGAGCGGGATTCAGAGAGACAGCTGGACAAAGTACACACACACACACACACACAGAGTTTCTCCCTCCCTCCCTCTCTTTCACATACACACACACACACACACACACACAGAACCAGAGCACCCACCTTGCACATATGTTGCCCCACAAACTGGGCTAATGTGTTCATTCCTGGTTGCTTTCATTAAACCAAAATGGTGGGCTTTTTAATATTTTAATTTTGTTTAATTGGTTTAAATCAAGATTTAAATAAAAATTTGATTTTTCTGAATTGAATACTTTTTTTAAAAAATCTGATTTTTTAACGGCTTATATACCGCCCTATACCACTTCAAGTGGTCTCTGGGTGGTTTACAGTTTAGTTACAGCATGCAGGCTACACATTTAAATCATGGTCCACTCTGGTGTTCTCACATGTACAACAGGCCTGTGTGCTTACTCTCTAAGCCACACATCTTGCCTCTCAAAAGCTCATATGTAACACTCGGTTATGTTTTTGGTCGTTTATACACGACCCCTAAACTCCGGGGCAAATGGCTCCCAGCTCCGGAGCTTAAAAATGTTTCCCCACCAGCTCCGGAATTTGCAGGAAATTAAGTGCGACCACGCCCACTTTAGCACGTCCCAGCGCACCTTTCAAGTACCTGCTCTCTGGAGGTGGAAATTCCTTGATGCGGTGTAATGATAGTGAGTGTGGGGCTTTTGTCTGCTTATCCATGGACATCTCAATATAAGGGACAATGCACACTTACCATTTCCCACCTTTGTGGAAAGGTGAGACCATTCATATTTGTAGGCATAAACAAGATGGGGAATGGGAAGGAGACGTATTGCTTTTTCCCCCAATGAAAAAATGACTTTTTTACACAAAAGTTGCCAGAGGGGAATAAAAAGGACCTTTCTAACTCCATTTGCCGCCCCTCCACATGGCAGTCTGCACCACATAAACTTTCTTGCAAGGACACCATTTTGGAAGGTTAGGGAACCTCCCCTCCCATCCATGTTTTAACACCTATGTTATTATTGTTTCTGAGAGGCATGTAGATTTCTGGTTAACTCACCAGTTTTACAGACAGAGTTGCTAATTATTGTATACAGTTCGGTGAGTTTGTGCGCTAAGCATGCATACTGAAGGTACAGCTTTTTTTTTTTTAACAACTGAAAGCTTATAGCCCATTGTTGCTAATATTGTTGTATTGATCATTAAAATATGTTAAAATATATTCCTGTTCCTTTTTGAAATCTGAAACTAGACTTCTAGATCTCAAAGAATTCCTCTTGTTCATTACCGGTTCCTTCTAAGATATTTTCATCCCTATTTGGAAGGTGGATAGGGTGATGCCACCTTTGTTGTTGTCCCTCGCGTATGGCAACAAACTAGCTTAGTTTGCACCTCTCTGTTCTCCTGCATCACTGCCTAGGAACTGGTGGCTCTGAGGATGTGGCTTTGTACGTGGGCCTGATAGCGGTGGCTGTCTGCTTAGTGCTGCTGCTCCTGGTGGTCACCTTAGTCTATTGCCGCAAGAAGGAAGGACTGGATTCCGATGTGGCTGACTCTTCAATCCTCACTGCTGGTTTTCAGCCGGTCAGCATCAAGCCCACCAAAGCAGGTGAGTGCCATACCGCATCAAAGCATTATGGGAAACGTGCATGTCCTATAGAAGGGAGTGATAGCCCTGCGTTGTATGCCTCCGTATTGGAACACCACTGTAGGGGTAAGCAGGCCTCCTGCAGGCACATTCTGGCCTTGTGGTGACATTGCCAGGGCTCTGTCTGGAGAATGTATTCCTCTTTCACCATGCCAGACCCATAAAGGAGGAGGAGAAGGAGGCAGCCCAAGTGTTGTGGGTTTTTCTGCTTTGTTTTGTTTTGTTACCATGCTGAGAAGTCGGGTTTCCAGGTCAAACTCCAGACTTGATGCCTGCCATTTTCAAAGTCCATTGAGTTTTGCATTTTTATTGAGTGATTCCACAGACCCATTTTCCTTCTTTTCTTTTCCCTCCTGTTGCTGCAAACAGCTTTTAGTTTTGGCTCACTACACACAGAGGAATAAAGTGAGCCAAGTAGTGGCGGAACAGAAGAGAGAATGCTTTCAGGAACGAGCTTGCGAAGGAGCGGCCGGCCTCTGCCTTGAGACCGGAGGAGTCTTGGAAGTGGGCAGGGGAGAATCTTCCCCTTCCGTCTCTTGCAGTCTCTTTTCCTCTCTCTCTCTCTGCCCTTTCCAGCGGTGGGAGAAGGGGGAGCTCTCCTTGGCTTCATTTAAAGGCCTTCCCCAAGCTTTCTATTAGCTTTAGTGAAAGGCTTTACCCAAGCCTAAGTGCAGTGTAACATCTGGGGTGTTCCTTTTGTGGCTGTATTGTGGCGGGCAGATTGTATGTGCCTCTCTGTTTGTGCGTATTGGGAGAGTGTGTGTATGCAGCACCACCTACTCTTTGGGCACTTTTACATGACCCCTAATATCGGCAGGCAACTTAAATTCGGACCAGAGATCTTGGGGTTTTGCTCCTCCTGTGTTCCCACCCCTCCGCACACCATTGCTCCTGTCTGCATGAGGGGAGGGAGAAAAAAAGGGAGAAAAATGCAGGCTCACCTCCACTCTGCCATTGGGAGCTGCTCCGGGAAGCATTCCAGTCTCTTAAAGGGGCAGGGGGTAAAAAACAAACAGAAGGCGGGGAGAGACCGGCACTCACTGCTTTGCAATCCGCATCAGAAAATTTTCACCTTCGGAGACCAAGTACTTGGAAAATGCGCTGGGACGCGCTTAGGTGGGCGTGGTCGTACTTAATTTTTTTAAAAGTCTGGAGCTTGTGGGAAAACAATTTTTAAGCTCCGCATATGGGAGCCCTTTGTCTCGGATTTTAGGGGTCGTGTAAAAGCGCCCCAAAATTTGTCTATTCCACCCTTTGCAGGGTGGGAGGGGGTACCCTTTTCTGACAAGTGACTTTCTCAAAGTTTACCTGGTAGGGACTATGTCTCTTGGGCCAAAAAATATTTTTAACCCCCGTCTTGTGATGCCTCTTGCCTTGCTGTTTGCCAATGGGAAGCCAGAGCCATCTAGGAGAAGGGTGTCACCTGTAGTCCGCAGATGGTGAAGGTTGAGGGGGGCTGATAGTTATGATCATAACAAGGGACTCCTCTTAAATAATAGAACATACCTTCTTGGAATTCTTTATTTGATGGCTTTTAGTCCCATGGGAATTGAAATAGGTTTAATATGGCAAGAGTACAGTACTTTAAAAAAAAAGATCTGGAGCTAGTTTTCTCTGGCTAAACATCAAGCTCGTTTGCAAATGCTACAAAAACAAATACAAAGAGCTAAACAGCTCGGTGAAAAACAGGTAACAGCTGTTTTGTCTGTTCTGTTAAGAGATTGAAAAAGTTAAGACTTGGACTTCAAAGTATGTCTAAATGACACAGGTTTTTATGCATCGAGAAAGTTCCATCTGTGGAAGGCTGAAACGTGTCTTCATGGCAGTGGCGCAACCAGAAGGTCTGTGTGGAGGAGAGGTAGCTTTGTAGGAAGGGTGAGACTACAGACTCCACAATCACAACAAACATCTTTTATAATTATAGCCAGTCACTCAAGTGTCAGAGATTCCCCCTTCACCATCCATCTTGACGCCATTAACATTGCCTTCACTAAAGAATGATTCTGCACCAGAGGATAGAAACAGCCCATTTGTATTTTCCGAGCGAGCCTGCTAAAATAATCCATCTCGGCTGCAAGCCCCAATTGTTTTCTGTTATTCCACGGTACCTCTTGTCAATAATGAGGATCACCGATTCCTGTTAAAAAGGGGGTTTTCTTATCACCCCACCATCCAGCACACACCCAAGTAATTCTGCAAATCTTTCTGTAGATACTGCATGTTAAATGCTGGATGAGAGGTTGCAAGACCCTGTTCAACTGCTTTGCCACAAAAACCAACGCAATGCCAGTGAATGGCAGCCAAAGAGCAGCGCTATGCAATGTTTGATCTGTTGCTTTGTTTTTACTATCATTCCTGCTGTTGCCCCACCAGACATGTTGGCTGCGATATTCTGGGAGTTAACAGACTAGAAAAGAAACTTTCCCAAGCTCTTTTAAAACCATATATAATTATGACTCATCTTCCAGATAAGCTCATCTTGGATGACTGAGCATCTTCACAGACATATATAGGACATCATTATATAAAGATGTAGTGTTCCAATGGACAGAACATTACAACCCCTCCGTTGATGCTGTTTTGATCTCAGGACATTTAAGAGGGTTAAAAGAGCCTAATGACTCTTCTCCTAGTGAGCACTCTATTTCCAAATATTTGAAACAATTCATGCCACACACACATACCCTGGTTTGAGTGGATCTGGATGTGGGTTGAGAAAGTGTCCTTTCAGGACTTAATCAATGGTTTGATCATTTCATTCAGGATATCAGTCTTGTTGTGACCCTTTAAGCTCACCTCTTCACACCCTGCCAAGTCACATGAGGCATTAGAATGACACTTGTGTTATGTGTGGCCAACTCATTCAGTCTACATTAGCTTGCACAGATGGCTTGTGTAAGCTCTATTAGTTTAGAATCCTGGCTCTGGAAGGGAGACGGTATGCCTGGAAAACAAAAATAAAAAAATCAGAAAAAAAATAAAATACATAACCTTATTAATACCAAAAGAAAGGGATGGCACAAACATAGATGATTGTTTCTTGGGTCATTGCAGCAGTCTGTTGCCCCTGCTGAGTAACGTATTTTGTGCAGTGCTGTCTGATGAGATAATGTTTTGTGATTGGGCTGCTGTCTACCTGAGACGATTCAGAATATCTGTATTTGCATTTATAAAGCAGTTGAGCTCTGTGAGTGGTGCTGAGCGTGAACTTGCCATCCTGTTCAGCTGGGGCACCTCAAGAGGAGGTCTGCGCTTTTACCAGCCCTTTCTCAGCCCCCTCTTCCTTCACAGATAACTCCCAATTACTCACTATCCAGCCGGATTTAAGCACCACCACGATGACCTACCAGGGCTCACTGTGCCCACGCCAGGATGCACCCAGCAAGTTTCAGATTGGCAATGGACACCTGCTGAGCCCTCTGGGGAGCGGGCGCCACACCCTGCACCACAGTTCACCCAGTGCGGACCCAGTGGATTTTGTGTCGCGCTTCTCCACCCAGAGTTTCTTCCGCTCCTTGCCCAGGGGTGGCGCCAACATGGCCTACGGAACCTTCAACTTCCTGGGCGGACGTTTAATGATCCCCAACACAGGTGAGTCTGGCTGGGTGGCAGGAGATGGGGGAGCCGCTTACGCAGGGGGAGGATGAGGTGCTCTGTGGCACTCTTGAGTTCTTTTCTGTACCAGAACTCCAGCTTGTGCTTCTGTGAGGTAGGTGTGGCCTGTACTGGAATGGGAAGAGACTTCATCTATGCGTATCGCCTCCAGACTGCACCACGTACTTCCCAACAACGAGCTACTTCTCTTCAAGAGGGTATTGAATGTGTTCTCAGCCCTGCCTTGTTCAGCTAAGCAGCTCCTTCTTGCTGGTGCCTCTGCTTAAGTGGCCTGCTGGCACGAGAGAACATGGAATTTTTTTCCTGGGCTTGGATCCATGAGAAGGCTTGTCTCCAGGCTGTGTGTGGTCCATTCCTCTGAGCATCTCTCTCTCTCTCTCTCTCTCTCTCCTTTCAGGTGTCAGCTTGCTCATCCCACCCGATGCCATCCCACGGGGAAAGATCTATGAAATCTACCTGACCCTACACAAGCAGGAGGATGTGAGGTACCTCTCCTATCCATTGACATCCCCCCCCCAATTGTTAACCCATGGATGGCTCATAGATGTCCCATAAACCAGTATTGTTGCATAACACGTATGAATGGGGTTGAATGCTACCATTTTATAGAACTACACAAGTATCTACACTTCCTGATGTCTAGCCCACTACATGACCTGTGGGATTCATGGTCAGTTTGTAGACATTTGTGACCCTGTACACTAATAATAAATCATGTTGCTGGGAGTACGGCCGTGATCACAGCCCACAGTATTTTTCTGCCTCGGGCAAAGGACAAGACTGCCTCTCCCACCTCCCTTTGCAGACGCTGGCAGGCCTGGCATTTCTATCTTACTTCAACGTTGGGAACAGAAGGGGCCCTTAGGAGGCAAAGTACATTTGTGATACCCACAGCCCTGTCCTTGAAATACTTGGCACCCTAGGACACGCTGCACAAAGCAGCCACCTCACTTTGCCCAGTAGTAGGGCCAGCACTGACACCTGCACCCCAGGAGGTGGGCCTGCAGATATGTGAGACAGCTGAAGTTCTAGATCAGTGGTTTTCAACCTGGGGCTTCCCAGATATTCTTGGACTGCAACTCCCAGAACCCCCTTCCAGCACAGCAAGTGGTAGAGGGTTCTGGGAGTTGCAGTCCAGGAACATCTGGGAACCCACAGGTTGAGAACCATTAGTCTAAATGGTGATCATGTTGCTGTGTTCTGTTGCTGCCACCACAGCCTTCTACGCAGCCTCTGTATAAAAATTTGTCTTGGCATAAGCATGATTCCTCTTGCAGGAAGTATTTACTCCTGAGTGCCGTTGCTCCACGCTCTTCCCTAAGGAGATGAGACATCTTTATCAGGCACACACTTGCACAGAGTCAACAGAACTAATTTGCTACAGACAATAGGGCTCAGTTACCATTTCCTAAAGACTGAAGCAAATCCAAAGCAGATGAAATGAAAGTAGGCTGCTCACACAAATGGAAAAGATGCTCCCATCATGGCTGTATCAGCTCAGCTTATGTAATCCATAAAGATCCCCAAACATAAGGCAAATTTGGCCAGTAACGGCCTGATTGTGCTCTGAAAAGCACTAACAACTGTCTCTCTCTCTCTCTCTCTACTTTAATGTTCTGGGCCTTTCATTTTACAATCCACTCTTGCTAGCATCCCACTGCTCAGGCCGGTGTCAACAGCAAATGGAGAAAGCATGCTTCTGTCATGGCACATTTAGTGTCGAAAATCCCTTTGGTGCTGGCTGAGGAGGTAGATTTGATTAGGATGTCTAAAGTGGGCCTACCCTGGAACACAACACAGAAAACAGCCTTGTTAGCTAAGCCGGTGGGCCAGCCAGCCATTAAAAAGGACCCTGCCAGAATACCCAAAGGAGAACAACTCATGTAGACCACTGGCTAGTAATCCTCTCAGGAACTCACCTATTGGGCCTGCCCTGATTCTTACCCCCACTCCCCTCCCTCCCCTCTTGACTCTTTTAAATATACTCTCATATCTATTTCTGGTGTTTCGGCCTAACAGAAGTCTCCAGTGTTACACTGTATGTTGGCTGTAATTTGGGCATTTCTGCTATCAATCATACCAACATCAGTCTCTGATATTCATGCAGAATCTTATTAGCTCCAGGTCTACAAATCCAAGCAAAGGTCACTATTTGGCTTGGTAGAAATATATGCTTACCTTTTCCACACCTCACTTATCAATTCTGCTTTCTCTTTCTCCATTTTGAGGGAGGGGGTGTTGGGGTGATAGCCAGTATAATATTACTGGTTGTAATAACTCCTAATGGTTAGATTGTCCATTAGGAGCTCACTTGGGCTAGCCACAAGACACTTGGGCTTTCCTAAAGAGAATTAATTAAGGAAGAGGCGAGCCACCCGTACTATGTTAAGCTCATTGACAGAAGGCAGAATATGAATGTAACTACATATATATATAAACATAGTTATTTCTGGAAAACTACTGATTTGCAGTTACTTAGACTGGCCTGGGCTGTATCTGATTTTGTGGACCCTTCCTCTGCCCGACACATGCTTCTTTCCCATCTTCAGGTTGCCCCTGGCTGGTTGCCAGACGTTGCTGAGCCCCATCGTCAGCTGTGGCCCTCCAGGGGTGCTGCTCACCAGGCCGGTCATCCTAGCCATGGATCACTGCGTGGAGCCCAACCCTGAGACATGGAGCCTGCATCTCAAGAAGCAATCTTGTGAGGGCACGTGGGAGGTAAGGGCTTGGCTTTGGCCCACCAGAGAACCTTTCAGAGGTTTAGCAGGACCATGTGTGTGTTAAGAACATAAGAACATAAGAAGAGCCATGCTGGATCAGGCCAAAGGCCCATCTAGCCCAGCTTCCTGTATCTCCAGTGGCCCCAACAGATGCGTTTGGGAGCACATGAGACTAGATATCTGTCTCCTGATACCACTCCCCTGCATCTGGCCCTTGAAGTACCCTGGTTTTAAGCCTGGAAATTACACATCTCCATCATGGTTTGTAACCTGTGATGGATTTTTCCTCCAGGAATCTGTCCAACCCCCTTTTGAAGGCATCCAAGCCAGATGCCATCACCACATCATGTGGCAGGGAGTTCCATAGACTAACAACGCGCTGGGTGAAAAAATATTTTCTTTGGGGTGGGGGTGGGGTTAACTCAAGAAGAAACAATACCCTGCCCAACCAAAGAATCCTAGTCACGTGGTGACTAAGGAATAAAAATAAAGAAATATGAGGCATGCAGCTGAAATCTTATTCCATGGAAATCTTATCCAACTATTCATTGTGCTTTGTTGGAGTCTCTATTTGTGACAGTAAATAACCAGGAATGCCCATGTTTTGAAAAATGGAATCTATAACCTGTGAGGTTTTTTTTTCCCCTGTGCTAAATTCTGCTGAAGTTCAGAACATACACATCCCTTTGTCATCCCTTTGTTAGTATTAAAGCAATCAGATTGGATGTCTACTCTCCAGCACTGTTCCATCTAGGAGGTCCTTAGAGGAGGAGACTCTGACCAGTGCCTCTGGTGAATGCTGGCCTCTTGAATGGGCTCATATGGAGCATAACTGGTGATGGAGTGCATCTCCATCACAGCAGCAGCCTTGTGTCCTTTCGCGCCCTGGCCGGCCTCCCTGCTTGTGCAAAACCAATTCTGTGCTGACCTCACCGCCAGCCATGCTAGCCATGTACCAGTGCCCTACTCTCTTCTTCCTGGCAGTGTGCCAAGGACACCGTGGTCAATACCCACCGGTTCCCATGCCTTCTCTGTACTTACCAGTTCACATTGGATCAGCGTCTCCTCCTTTGGGGGCCTTCTGTTCCTTTGTCCGCAGTTGGCCTCGTGAGTGACGCTAGATCGGTTATGCTTCTGTGCTTTTAAACCGTATCGGCTGGTGCTGCTCGTGGTGATCTCCTTGCTTCCTTCTCCCATCCTTTCAGGATGTGTTGCACCTGGGTGAACCAGCCCCCCTGGAACTCTACCACTGCCAGCTGGAACCCCAGGCGTGCTACATCTTCACGGAGCAACTGGGACGCTTCGCATTGGTCGGGGAGTCCCTCAGCATGGCTGCGTCAAAGCGCCTCAAGTTGGTCCTCTTTGCACCCACAACTTGCACTGGGCTGGAATACGATGTCCGCGTTTATTGCCTCAGTGATACCCGCGATGCACTCAAGGTACTACCTACACGCAAGCCATTCCCATGGATATACCCTGATACCATCAGTAATCCTTCTTCCACAGATACCAGATGCTGCTGGAGGGCGGGGCTTCCCCCAGTCTTGGTAACCCCTTGTTTGCTGAAGAACACCAGGGCACTGCTGTGCTTAATCCTAGAGTACAGTATCCATGCATGTTGCCCTTCAGTACCACTGGGTGTGGATTTGAAATAGATTGCCTCTTGGATCAGCTCAGTGACCACAAGCCCACACACACACACCCTTGCTTTTTGCTTCTCATGAAGCCTACAAAACTCCAGCTGACCATCATCATCATCATCATCATCATCATCATCATCATCATCATCATCA
>JAHTLZ010000010.1:70602795-70683552 GCA_023846285.1 Phrynocephalus versicolor
CATCATCATCATCATCATCATCATCATCATCATCATCATCATCATCATCATCATCATCATCATCATCATCATCATCTATTTATTTGTTTATTTGCATTAGCCACGGCCTTAGCAAAAAGAGGTAACATTTACACAGATATAAAATTGGCATCGTAAAATCAAGATAATATATATACATGCAATATATCTATGCCAGATTTGGGCAAGTAAATCCATAAATGATTATTGTTTAAAATCATATTTGGCATAAATTTAATTGCTGCTGCTAAAAATTTAGCTATCTGTAGTGTCGCCTGTTTGTCTCGGTCCCCAAAGAGTAAAGACACGTAGAAATCAGATGAATGACCTGGTTTCTTAACTAACATGGGGAGAAGTAATTCTTGGTGCACCTCTCTATAGAAGGGGCAGAACCTGACAAACAGATTATTTTGATGTTCACTATCCCATATGCGCTGCTCTAATAGATTTCTCTCCTTACATGCCCAGTGGGCAATAGGAGATCAGGTGACAGTCCCAAAGTGTGTACTTTGGACTTGATACACTGCCTAATATTGAAGACACATATTTTCAAAACCGGAAGAGGATTCTGAGCCACTTCCAAGGATTTTTTTGTTCCTGTTGTTGCAGTTAATAGGCTCTCATTGCTCCCAGAAGGCCCCTGGTGGGCCCCTGATCACCCAATGGGCCCCTGATCCACCAAAGTTGCCCATGCCTGACTTAGATAGTTCTTTGCCTTCCTTGCTAAGATCCCAGTGTCCTTTTCCACTGTGTTGACCATTTGAGGATTCTGTTGTGATAAAACCAGCCCCCTGCATCTCCAATATCCATTCTGTGGCTTTGCCACTGTGGGCCTAAGAGTGGATGTTGACTAGAGCAAGATGGGTGCTGGTGGTCCTGAATACTCACCTTCTTCCTTACTCCCAACCACTGTGTTTGTCCCATTACAGGAGGTGGTACAGATAGAGAAGCAGATGGGGGGGCAGCTAATTGGCGCTCCACGGATCCTACACTTCAAAGATAGTTATCACAACCTGCGCCTCTCTATCCATGATGTGCCAAGCTCACTGTGGAAGAGCAAACTCCTGGTCAGCTATCAGGCAAGTGCACCCACGGACTTGTGGGGATGTTCTGCATGCAGGGCAAGACAGGGCTGCATGTCCATTCTTTGCCTGTAAGTACTGGAGCAGTTCTTCTCATTTGAGATCTCTACTATTTTCTCTTGTGTGTGTTTGCTGGGATACAAAGTTTGAATGGAATCTTGATTCCCTACCCCTTCCTAGCCCTTAGAATAGCCCATGTTAGACCTACCTTCTGAACTCAAGGTTTTCTCTATGGCCAAATCCCTTTTCACTGGCAAGTGGTATGTAAGTGACCTGTCTACCATTGTATTTGGCCTTATTGTCTTTGCTGGTACCCCTTCCCATTCTCTGGTATAAAGATGTCTCCTTCTATATCCCACATTAGGAAAGTTACACATTCAGACCCGAGTCTCCCCTCTTTCCTTGCAGGAGATTCCTTTCTATCACCTTTGGAGTGGGCTGCAACCTTACCTGCACTGCACCTTCACGTTGGAGAGACTCAGCACTAGCACATGCCAGTTGGCTTGCAAAATCTGGATCTGGCAGGTGGAAGGTGATGGGCAGAGCTTCAATATTGACTTCAACATTGCCAAGGTGAAGACCAAGGGCACGGTGAATGAAAGATTGGTCAGATGGCGTTGGTGGCACACGCTGGGCTGGAAGGGGTCTCCTGCACTTTGGCGCCTGGACTGGTCACCGAGGGCCTGGTTAAATGTAGCACCATCTAGAATGGGAGCTTAACTGCAAGTTGCTTGCCAAAGGGGAGAGCTAGCTACCTTCTGAATGGGGTCAAATAAATACCTTGCACAAACATGCAGCTAGAGTATCATTGCAGAGCATAAAAAATATTTATTTATTTGTTTATTTATTTATCACATTTTTCACTCTATAAGACACACTTGCCCCCTTAAAGGGGGAAATGTCTGTGCATCATATAGAGCGAATACAGTAGTCCCTGCTACATATATATCACAGATTTTCATTTTGAGAGAAGTTTCCTGCAAAGAGCCTCCCCCGCCCTCTGCTGCAGCTTAGATTCCACTGTTCTAATCACCTCATTTGCAAAGAGACTTCCGGGGAGCCTCTCTAGTCCCCTGCTGCAGCCAGCATCACCCAGTCCCAATGACCTCATTTGCAACCGTCCCTTTTTGCAGCTTGGATTCCCCAGTCCCAATCACCTCGTTTGCAAAGAGGCTTCCTTCACGGAATCTCTCCCTACCTCTTTTGCAGTCAGGATTCCCCTGCCATGAAAGCTTAGGCTAATTTTTTTTCTTGTTTTCCTCCTCTAAAAATTAGCTGCATCTTATGGTCAGGTGCGTCTTATAGAGTGAAAAATACAGTACTGTATTTATATTTGAGAACCACTTTCATGGCCAGTGCACATTACGGCTGGGGACTCTAAGAGTGGTCCTCTAAAAAAATCCATTGTAAAATTTCCAAGAGCTGATGGGCCCTCCCTATGGTTTAAAAACAGCAGCAGACGGAAATGGCCTCCAAAACCAGAACCAAGCCTCCTCAGGTTATGGCCTCTTCTCCAGCATTTCCTCCCCTCTGCAGAGTCTCCTTCTTTGCTTGGTAGTCCCTAATCGCTGCCTTCCTCTTCCCAGGATGCTCGGTTCTCGGACTGGCTTCCTCCGGACAATGAAGCTGGCTCCCCTGCCCTGGTGGGCCCCAGTGCCTTCAAGATCCCTTTCCTCATCCGCCAGAAGATCATAAGCAGCCTGGACATGCCTGGAGCCCGTGGGGCAGACTGGAGAGCGTTAGCCCAGAAGCTGCACCTTGACAGGTAAAGAGGTGATCTGTAGAAGGCTGTCCCTGAGGACCTACAACCCACAGTGCGGGTGGGAATGGCAGAAAACAGGGCGGGAGTGGAACGGGTGTTTTGGTCAGAAGGAGAGAACAACACAGAGCAGTGGCTGTGTTTCTTTAGGGGAGAAGGGGTGGTGGTGGTGGTGGTGGAACTGGTTCCTGGGGTTTAGACCTCGAGTGTGCCTTCTTCTTTTTTCACCCCGCAGCCATCTCAGCTTCTTTGCGTCAAAACCCAGCCCAACAGCCATGATCTTGAACTTATGGGAGGCCCGTCACTTCCCCAATGGGAACCTCAACCAGCTGGCCGCTGCGGTGGCCGAAGTGGGCAAGCAGGACAGCTCCCTGTTTATGGTTTCAGAGGCCGAGTGCTGAAGCCCTCAGAGGGGGCCGCGCAGGCTTTGGCTGGGAGATCACAGAGGCGGCCAGGCTTCCACTCCGTCTCCTGCTTTCCTTTGCTTGCGTGTGCCCTGTTTTGAGGCAGGACACAGCCTCTTGCCCTCTTTTCCTCGTGCCAAATACAGCCAGAAGGCAAGCACACTGGGCTGGGTCTTGAGCAGCCATGGAGGCAACGACCGGATGCCTGCCTGCCCTCCCGCCACCAAGGAAGCCCCCGAGATTGGCTGTTTCTTCAACGGGCACAGGCGGATGATGGATTGTGAGCATAGTCTCTGGCTTGGATAATGGATCCGTTGCCCTCTTCTACCCTGGAATGGGAAGACTTGAGGGAAGGAGATGGTAAGCCTAGTGATTATCATTGTTAAGAAACACTAGTAGGAGAAACAGGTAAGCTTGGTCTCGGAGCGGAGAGGTCTGTGCCCCTCCCACTGCAGTCCCCCAGCCAGCCCGGTGCCAAGGGAAAAGTAGAGGGCGGGGAGGGGGGGGAAATAGCACAGGGTAGTTCCTGAACTATCTGTATATTTTTGCTGTAGCTCAAGAGATACCCAAGGCCCATTTATGTACAGCAGCCACCCCGCCCCCCAGGTTGGTGGCTTGCAAACACTGGGAGCCGCAGGGGACCAGGGAGGGACAGGAGGGGGACATAGGCAGAGAGCGGCCCAGGGCTAATGGTGGCCATGGCGTGCGGGATGATGGGACATGTGCCTCCTTCGTCCGTGCCCAGTGTATATGCAAAGGGAATTGTGCGTGTGCGTGGCAGTCCAATCCGTGCAGTGAACATGTGCTGGACCGGGCAGGTCCGTGCCGTATTGTGTAAAGATCGTTTTTTTTTTTAAATTCTGTATTCAAGTGCATTCAAGTATTTACACTTGGCCTTATGTACATACAAGCATCCCGCATAGCGTTTTGGCGGGCATGAATGTAAATAAATTATATATATATATTGCTATATTGGGCTTCTTGTGTCTTTGCTTACATTGAGCTAATGGAAGGTTCACCAGCCAGCCAGCACCCTCGGTGAGCGTCCGCAAGCTTAGCAGAGTTTTCTGAGAAGTCCCCAGAGCACAGAAGCCTCGTGAGATATAAGGATCCCCCAACGTGATCCCCTTAAATTAGAGTCGCACTTGGATCTGGCTTTGTGGCAAAAGGATAGCTTTGAGAATCCAGGTTGCAGCAGAAATTCACTTTATTCCCTCCACCTTGCTTGACCACCAGTCAGAGAGGTTAAGAACTGCAAAGATGAAATGCTGTTAACTACCAAAGCATGCCTTTCCTGTAGCTTTGCCATGGCTGTCTCGAAAACAGGATGAAATTGGCGCCGAAGCGTCACGGTCTAGCCCTGGCACAGAGTCGCCCTGCATCCTGCGTATGGGCAGATATTTTGTACACACCAAGCAAACTCTTCTGTTACTTATGGCAGGCCACAGCAGCGATCAGTGCAGCTCCCTTTCCTGAGCCATCCTCTGACAGCATAAATTTGACGTTGCAGTTCGGAGCCAGCAGTGCCACGGTGTCTTGGAGCTTCTTCGCAAAGCTTAGGACAGAAAGAAGAGAGTGTCAAGTGAGCCACAGAAGTCAGCCTGAAGCACAGGCGTGCACCTCGCCTGCCCGCAGCACAACGCCTGAGTTGCATGCTCCCTGGAAACACAGGATCTTGCCAGCGCTCCTCTTTCCTTCCAAAAGAATTGGGGCAACATCCCTTGTGATGACCTTCTCTGGCCCAGATATTTCCAAGAAACATCAAGGCTGCTTGTACATTATACGCAGCAGTGTAGTAGTGGCTGGTGAAAGTTTCCAACCACTAGAGTCCTCTGGCTATATATGGGATAGTGCTGGCTCAGTTTCACTTCACACACTTGCTGAAACTCTATTGCACCAGTTATGGAAAAGTGGTTGTGTTTAGATGGGAATTGCATAAGTTGAGGAACCACCTGAGGCATTGTCTAGTGCAGTAGTGGCCAAACTTCAGCCCTCTATATGTTTTGGACCACAACTCCCAGAATTCCAAGCATGTATTGCCAATGACAAAGGACTGTGGGAGCTGTGGTCCAAAACTTCTGGAAGGGCAAAGTTTGGCCACCACTGGTCTAAGTGCGTGCTGGTTTACATGACTCTGCGCGCAACAGGGGTGGAGGTTTCTTGACTGACAGAAATTTGCCACTAAAACTTACACTTTTTGTGTAGCCGTGTGACAGGATTTTGGCCACTGAAAGACACCTGTTGCCCTCAAATGCCTATCCCTATCATGCCACCCAAGGGCAACCAAGGTTTCCACTCCCCTCTAGGCCGTGTGTTGGGTTGAGGCCTCACCTGCCTCATAATAGGACACAGCAAAAGCAACTCACAAGTGGTGCAGCTTGTACAACGTCCCGTCCACGCCAACGGTCACGTCCAGCTTCGTCATGTGCTTATTCTCTCGAATCTTATCCACAACCGCGGCCACTCCCGCTGCGCACATTTTAGCAGCACGTGAAGAGATGGTATGGCACACTTCTTTTACCACCAGGCCGTCCTCAAGAGATACAGTCAACCCGTAACTTTCCAATATGTTACAGACGTGTTGGTGGCCTTCACTGCTGCTTTCAGAATGTTAGAATCAGTGATGGTGTTCTCAACCCACTGGAAACTTATGGTAAGTAGGGATAAAGGGCAGTTTCCCTTTTAATCATATCTTGGAAAGAATGTTTTGTCTCCTGTTCATTCAGTGTGGTCAGTTGTGACCAGTGGCAGGATTTACACATTCCAGGTAGAAATGTCTCTTATCACACTTTTATTCAAGTCAGGCAACAGGAATATTGGACAAAAGTGTGTTGGGGGGGGGGGCAGATAGTCAAATAAAGCAGAGAGAAAGCTTCTCTTTAAACAATGAAGTCTTTTACGAACCAAATGATACCCTTAGGAATTTGATTTCTGGGTCTATGTAAAAGGGCAGATTTCCTGGCATAAACTAAACAGATATGCACTTACTCTTCAACGCTCGTTAGGAATTTGGTGGGGAAGATGTTCTTGGTGGTTAGCACATGTGACTGCCGACCCTTAAAGAGGATCTTGCGAGATGCTAGTTCCAGTAGAATATAGCGCACTATCTCGCCCAAGTACATGCCACTGATGAGCTTCTCATATCTGTAGGAAAGACAGGAATTGGTGGCACCATCTCCACGGACCCAGCCCTAACCATAACTTCCGTGGGCCAGGCTCACCTCTGCTGGCCCGCATTGATGGACTCGGCATTCACTTTCACATCAAAAGGCGTCATGAAGCTTTCAAGGCAACCGTCATCTCCGAATGCCCCCCATTCCATATTGATACACATCCGGCCCTCATCCCCTTCCGCAGTGCCTATGTTCCGCATCTCTTCCATATAGCACGCATTGGTGCCTGTTCCTGGGATGAAACGTAAGCACAGAAGTGAATGGCTACTCAAAAACGTGTGATCAGGCTGGAGGCAAGTCCAGTTGCATTTCAGTTCTGAAAGCCTTATTACCCAGAAAGGGTCACCCCTCAGGGAGCAATGCCCTGGAGCAACCCAACTTCTGACTCTAATTTCCTAAAGACAGCCACAGGCTCAAGAAGTACTTGGAAGAGGCGCTCATCCCCTTGGGAAGACATCCCCCTGGATCTCAAGAGAGTTCCTCGGAGGTCTCCTCTCAATATGCATCCGAAGCCTCTCCTACATCTCTATTCAGCTGGGGATTTATTAAAGGTCAAGTATGAATTCCTAAAATAAACACTCCCCCGTCTTACCAACAATGAGGCCGACCTCGCACTTGGGGTCCGCATAGGCACATGACATCATGGTTCCCACCGTGTCATTCACTATGGCAACCACATCTACATCGACGTTCTGGGAAGAGAAAAGGAGGGAGAGACAGACAGAGCGGCAAGATGTGTTACCAGGCAACATGATTCCCCATCACCACAGTAACCAGCACAGGCCCATAGGCCCAGTCGCCTGGGAAATAGCACCCCACCCCCCTCTTCTTCCCTCTGCATATCCCTGGGGGGCCTCCGCCTGAAGGGAACTCTCTTTCTCCAGCTCTTTCACTGATAGGCAGCCAAAGGACACCGTGGCAGCGGCCTCCCCAGCCCCCAGCCCACCTTCCCCCTTGCTGGGATATAGGCAAGGAGATGGAGGGAGGATAGCCTCAACCAGGATATCATCATGCCTGGCAACAGCTGAATGCCACCAATAATGAACAAAACAGAAACACACACATGCATAGCACTGTTTTCACCTCATAGTCACCTCCCACTTCAAGCATGCTTTTATTTCTGCCACCATATAGGAACTCTACCACTTCTCAGGTTGGATAAGAAGTACACACCTAACTTCTGTCCAGCTTGCCACTTCAGTGCATTTTATTTCTGTCTAGGCCAGTGATGGCGAACCTATGGCACGGGTGCCAAAGGTGGCACTCGGAGCCCTTTTTGTGGGCACCCGACATCGCCCCTTCATAGCCACCTGTATACAGGTTAAATTACTGCATTGGCACTTTGCAAAAAAAAAAATAGTGGGTTCTGAATTGCAGTTTGGGCACTCGGTCTCTAAAAGGTTCGCCATCACTGGTCTAGGCTGTGTGTATGTGTGTGACTTGGAACAGAGAAGGGGAATGGTCAAGTACCCATCCTTCCTTCTCCAAATCAACACACACACACACACACACACACTTCCTGAGGGAAAGCAGGTATTCAGTTACTCTTGCATGAGTCTGCATAGTGTATGTAGTTAGGGTCTGGAAGGTAACCTTTAATTTAGGCAAATCACATCTAGATTAAGTAATCCAGTCCAAACTCTTCCACAAACAGCTATACCAATTTTTGGACAACTCCTGTCCCAGACATACCGGTTGACGCTGCATGGCCTCCCTTAGCAAACCCACAGCATCTTCTCCTACACAACCTGTAGCGCTGAACCCCTTGGTCCATCTCAGCAGGATGCCCTGCAAAACCAAGAGAGACGGGAATTAATTGTGCGGCTGATAATACCGATGCAGATGGGATGGCTCTCCCTGAGAGTGCCACTAGACTCCTTGTTGGTTTTGCCACAATAGGCGAACACTGCTGGGCCACCATCTCCTCCACAGATTATAGGCATCCCCTTGAACTCTCATTGCAGACCATTTGCAAAAAAGCTTTTTTAAAAAAGCAGTAGGTGGATCTTTTCTGCTTTACATTGTGGGCTAGCGGTTGAGCTCTGTGACACATCCCTACTACCGTCTTCTGCAACGAGAAGACAGTCCACCATCTGGGCATGAGGGTGACATCTGTTGTTGTTCCATACCTTGTCCAGGTTTACTTGGTGGCAGGGAAAGGAAAACGTGAAACCCAGTGGCAGTGCACGTCCCAGAATGCTGTGTTTACTGTTGAAATCCACAATGCAGCTAATAATGTGGTCAAACAGCTACAGGGAGGAAAGAGACAGGAGCACCACGTGAGAGAGAAATAAGCATGGAGAGGAGGAGCTGCAGCTCTGGAATCCAGAGGGCTGGTCTCAAGGCGATCAGGAACCTGCCCTCCCCACAATCACCAGTGTCTTAACTGGGAGACCCAGCCAGTTCACAAGAATGACTCATTTGGCCCTACCACACGATCTCCCGCTCTTGCACCGACCTGTGTTGCGTTGCTCTGAGCTATCTCGGGTGGGATGGTATATGTTTCACTGGTCATACGCACGCCCCCCTCGTCTCGGCTTCGCACCTGTACCAGCAACACTCGGAAATTGGTTCCGCCCAGATCGAGAGCCAGGAAATCGCCCCGCTCTGCAAAAGGTAGAGCTTAGGGTAGAAAGCACTCTTCCCCATCGCCCATCATCAGATTTGTTTACAGAGGGGCGGGCTTACTTTGCCCACTTTTCTGCAAGCAGTACCATGGCCAATCAGGGTTGGCGTTCACAACCATAAGGCCCCAGGAAGAACTGTATTCTTCGCCTTCTAGCACATCAGCTAGTGCCAGACTTAACAACTGGGCTACTGGCTGACCTAAAATGAACTGCAATAGCAATACTCTCATGTTACCAAATATTAGGTAAAAATTAGGAAATGAGTTCTCGTGAAGGAGCACATTTGCGCAAAAGGCTGGGTTGCTGAAAAGGTTGAAGGCGACTGTCCAGCTGGGAATAGACAATGTTTGTGCTGGTTAAGGTTCCAGCTTCTTTTTTTAGTGGAGAAGGAACATAAACTGTGCCAAGGGTCCCGGAGCAAATACAAACAAATGGCCAAGGGAGACGTGACAGCTGGGAAGGTGACCTCTTCACCCGTTGTTGCGTCCCTGAGAGAAGCAAACCACCTAAGCACCTCAGAGCTCTTCCCTCCCAAGATCCGGGGCCCTTTGCCAGCATACGGTGGTGCCCGGCTCTCACCAGTGCCATCAGGCAAATTGCGGACATAAGTAGGCAACATGCGCACGGAGGCCTTGCTATTCGTCTCCTTGGATAGACCCTTTTCCATCTCGTGCCTCATCATGTTCCGCAGTTTTTCAAGCTCCACCATCGAAAGACGGAAAGGCGCCAGGATCTGTTCCACCCCTTCACGCTGTCTTCGAAGCCGCATTTCTACAGCGGCTACCACAGCTGCCCCATAGCCGCTGCCACTCTCGGACTGGACAAATGCGACCGAACATTCAGGAACCAGGGAGCCTAAGGCCTGCTCCAGTATCTCACCGTACCTGGAAGGAGGAGGAGAAATGGCAAAAGATTTTAAAGTCAAGCCATGAACGGACCAAGTGCCTTATCTTGGCTTGTTTCCTTCCTTAGGCCTCCCTGAAAGGATGGGGAATATCTGCTTGATCAGTTTGTCTTTGGGGCAGTTTTATATTTTCCAGCCTCTAGAATCACTCCTCATTTCCCCCCGATGAGAGCCTCTTAATGTTGGTTTCGTAGAAGGAGATCCAGTTTGGAAGGCTCCAGCCTCTCAGGGAATTGATTTAGAGTTGGGTCTTTGATCCACTGGAGCCTGAATAGGGCCAGGGATGTGGAAGGAACATGGAAAGGATGTCAGCCTCACACCCTTTCTCCTGGAAGTCGGTCTGCACACTGGAATAGAAAGGTCTGAAGAAGAGATCATAGGGATGTGTTCCATTAAACAGCGCATAATCTCTTTTTCCAAACCTCGTACCTCCAGGGGGAAACCCTGCAGTAGATCACTACTAGACCAGTCCCACAGAACCAGTGGAACTTACAAAGGAGATGGCCCACCAAATCCCCACTGATTCAGTGGGACTACCCTATTTGTAACTTACTGCTGGATTTCAGCCAATACGTTCTCATCTCATTGACTGCTGCATGAATTGGGAGGCTCTGGGTGGGGGGGGGGCAGGTCTTAAGTGGGTCTCCATGAATGAACCCTGATAACTGCATGCTCATGGGAACACTTGGACAGGGCTGTGAAGTCTGATTGGTCTATATAGGTTCGGTTGCCATCTTAGAAGAAAGTTCTCAATAGGCTTACTGAACGGACATAAGAAAAAATGCTCTATAGGCGTAAGGGTCTTCTAAATAGTGGAGGAATGTTTGGATAAATAATCCAACTGATGGAAAGGTTCTTGGCAAATACAGCCCTGGAGAAAAAAAAACTTGATCGGATCTCTAAACTAACTAAAATAAATTATTGTTGGCCACCAATCCAAGGACAATGGGACCGGGAAGCCTCTCTTGGTTTTGATGTAAATAACTGTTCCAATCCCCAGGACATCTCTCCTTACTTTTTCTGGCTCTTGTACAATTCCCCCTCCACCGCCACGGTGACTTTCAGGGTCTTCAGCCCTTGGGCATTGCGGATATGTGTGAGGATGCCAGCCAGCCCAGCAGCACAGAGCCTGGCGGAACGGGTAAAGATGGCTTGGCATATTTGCTGCACGTGGAAGCAGTCTTGGTTGCTCGCCACCATTCCCAGGCGGGAAAGAAAATCCTTGGTTCTGGCCAGGCCCACTTTTTCGCTGCAATTAAAAACAATGTATATGAGTTAACGGGGGCGGGGAGCCAGAGAGGCACAAAGAAGACATGGACTAGGCTAACTATTAATTGGTCTCAGAAAGATTGTTGTCGTGGATTCCATTTATAATAGACTGGCACAATATTGTTTATTGTTTATTTATTGTTGTAATTATTTTATGGTGTTCCTTCATGTTATTTTATTTGTTCACTATATTATTTATGTTATATTTGTTGTATTTTTGTTGTATACAGCCCAAAGTAGCCCAGCAGCTAGATTGATGGTATATAAATCTAATATAAATAAATAAATAAATAAATAAATAAATAAATACAATGTACTAGCTTGCAAGGACTGTCACTTTTCTGACTGGCTTGTTACACAGTGCCCCACAAGTATGGGAAGAGCCAAAGGATCAAAGCAAATGTACCATGGTGATCCAAACTCCTTAAGTAAATTAAAAACAAATTAACAAAGCCCACAGTTGGGCAATCGCCTTAGTGGAATCAAGAAAGCAGGCTTGGATTAGTGGGCAGGCTAGCTTTCAAGACAAGTCTGCTTTTTTTAAAAAAAAACTTTCTTTGTACTTGTTTGCTCTAAAATATAGTCCATGCTAAATGGACTATATTTACGCATGAAACAAACGGGGGTTCCCCTGAGTCACCCCCTTGGATCTCTGGAGCTCATTCTTATTGCCGGATGGAGTCCTGCCCAGCCCTATTTGGAAACGCAGGAGACAGAACATGACAGGTGTTGCATGCAGCACCCATATCTGGTTGCTACTCCAACAGCATTCCAGGTCTTGACTCATAATGTTTATTATTACCTTTCTGTCATTTCATGAAGACATATATTTTTAAATGCTAACAATATAATAATATGGATAAAAATAAAAGTGGAGGGAGACATAGTGACCAAAGTCACTTAAAAGCCCATCAGCCTTTCTCCTCTGAAATGGCTTCCGATTCCCACAAACTCTACACTAGGCCTTTTAATCTACGGCACCATTTCATGGGGAAATTGGATACCCGGCAACATCCATTGCTTTTGTGCAGAAACGGGCAAATTTAGCCCTCCAGACATGGTTGCACTAGAACTCCCATCATCCTTTACCTCTGGGTATCTCGGTTCATGGGAACTGCAGCCCAACACCATGTTTTGGGGTTCAAGGGGAGGGAGTAATCCTGCCCCTGCGATTTCTCTAAGAACACACAAGGAACAGCTTGGTACCGATTTTCATGGTTCCTCTATGCACTCTGACACTAGGTTAATTTTTTAAACCTGTCGTATGTTGCCCTGCTAATAAAATTATGTGAAAGAGTTGGAGGGAAAACAGTTTGTATTATTCACAGGTCTGTATATTTCCATCACATATAGAGTAACCAAATAAAAAATGAGGACAGGTTTCCCTCAACTTTAATGGGCGGCTCACAGACCACAGGCCAAGGGGTGCTCCCGCCACAAACCGGCTACCCATGGTTCAATAGAGAAGAGGGTCTCATGGCAGTGGGGGCAGTATGCCAAGCCATCTTTGGCACAACCAGGAAAACCGCAGGTATCCTATCGACCTTTGCATCTGGCTACTCTAAGTATCTACATCTCTTGTAAGCTGCCTCTAGAGAAAGCCCGTGTCATCTTAAGGTCAGGTTGGTGTTCCAGTCACCTGCCATTTGAGTTGCTTTTCTTGCAGCTCTCTTTTGACATGACTTTATGATCAAATTAGCAATTTATACCGAGGCAGTATATTTCCTAACCCTTTTGCAATCATTCCCAAAGCACTGTCAGCTTCCTTGCCAGCCGCAGTGCATTAACCTGAGGTTTTAAGAGCTCATCTCCAATAGGCGATTCCTGCTCTAAATGTAACTGCAGCACTTTTCCCTCCTG
The DNA here is from genome assembly GCA_023846285.1 of Phrynocephalus versicolor. Taxonomy (NCBI): domain Eukaryota; kingdom Metazoa; phylum Chordata; class Lepidosauria; order Squamata; family Agamidae; genus Phrynocephalus; species Phrynocephalus versicolor. The sequence continues at coordinate 70,615,892 of JAHTLZ010000010.1, forward strand.
TGAAGGATGTAACCGTGGTTTCCAGATTGGCAATAAATCTGAGAAACACATCCTCATTCCCGCCTCCCACCTTCCCTTCCTTTAATCATGGTTTAGTGTTGTGTCTAAATCACTGCAAGCCCTAGTAAATAACAACCAAGCTTCTTCTTACTGACCATGTTCAGCAGCCATTCACACGTAGATTAAGAGAAAACTGGCTGGCATCAGCTACTGTTAATTTCACTAGTGATATAACACAGTACTACAGCACAACTGAGGTCTAGAAGGGAAGGAGGGGGGAATCCATGTTTAGTAGGAAGAAGGAGCGAGATTATATTTGTAAAGCTTCTTCGTTTTCCTAATGTTGAGGGAATCGTTTTCTAACTTGTCACATGGTATACAAGAAATTATGTGTGCTTCCTTTAATTGATACAGACTTCATGCATTCATTAAAGGGCTTCCCATGTACGAAGCATTTTAACAGTTACTTGTATTTTTATTTCTATTTTATTATGTTACTGTATTTTATGTCTTTATTGTATTAATTATTTGAATGTATTAATTGGTGTAAACTGCCCAGAGTGACCTTGCTGCCAGATGGGTGGTATAAAAATCCAATAAATAAATAAATAAATAAATAAATAAATAAATAAATAAATAAATAATAGGCCTCAGATTGTGGGAATTACATACTGATTTCCGTTTTCTACATGGAAAGAAAGTATTTTTGTTTTATAGAAAAGGCCCAGCGACCATGAGGATACCATGCTGGGCAAAATCCTGTATAAAGCTGCTTTTCATCATAAAAAAATGAGGTGTCTTAAAATGATTATTTTTATTGCCATGGCACTATTTATCATGTATGTCACACCTTGGGGGGCTTGGGAGGGGAAAGTTGAACTCACTATAGCTTACAATTTGTCACTCTAGTAAACTGACATATCATGAAACACCAAGTTGCTTAAATGTAGCATTGTTCATATGTGTCACCATATTCTGTGAGGAAAGAAGTCTTCCAAGTTGAGTACAAGGAAACCAGGGAAAAGGTGGAGGAGACGAAGAACAGTAAATAAGAAGCAGAGAGGTACAGTGCAACAGACCATGGGAAGATTAAGCCAAATACCAGAAAAAATACTGTACATCGAGGAAAGGGGGGGCAGAGAAATATGCCTAAACTGGAATGGAACACAAAAATACTAATGAATGTATGATGATGCACATTAGCTAGTACCCCTCATCTTCCTCATAACATATATCCTCTCCTCCTTTGACCTGGTGAAAGATACATTTTGTGAATGATCCCTAAACACCCGTTTCTCTTACGCCATCTTTTTTTTTTTTTGTAATCAGGGTATTTTCTTCTGACAAATACAGTGGCGTCTCTTTGTGTCTCTTTTACTTGGCAATATTTAAATGTGCCAGGTTAAATCATCAATTCTTCATAAATCAATGATGATAATTAATTAATTAATGATTTAATATTCAAAATAATAATAAAAACTAATGCATTGACCAAAGATTAAATTAATTTGGAGGGCTTATCTCTCCTGACTGCCTCGTTTTTAGGGCTAGCCTCTGAGAAACCCAGCTTCTGGGAGGATACAAGGGTGAAACTGGTATTCCAGCCCGCATGGCCTCAAAGGATTCACTCACTCTATGATCTCCACAACATCCTGGATCTCCACCTTTCCCTTGGTCAGCAGCGTAGGAGTCAAGACCCCATTAAAGAGGTCACCCTTCTCAGCGAGATTAGCCAGAATCACACGGATGGTCTCACACAAATATAGGCTACCGACCAACTTCTCAAACCTGGCAGGGAAAAAAAAGAAGATGAAAATGAATGCAGAAAAAGAAGGAAACCAAGTGAAAACAGTAACCAACCCTTCCGGGCGGATGGCAAGAAAATTGCAATCAGCTCAAATTATGTTTGAGAGAAGACGTGCCTGCTTCTCAGAATACCTCCTGCTGACCTCAAGTTATCATATGTTCCCACCCCATAATAACAATCCAGTGCAAGCAGCATCCCAGATCTCTGTAGGATCCCAGAACTGGCCATGCTGTTGCTAGGGTTCAAGTTTCAGAATGTGTGTGTGTGTGTGTGTGTGTGTGTGTGTGTGTGTGTGTGTGTGTGTGAGTGTGTGTGTGTGTGTGTGTGTGTGTGTGTGTGTGTGTGTGTGTGTGTGTGTGTGTGTGTGTGTGTGTGTGTGTGTGTGTTCCAACATTGGTTTATATGTCCTTGTGGGGGGGGGGGGAGAAAGAGAGTATTCTGGGAATTTAAATAAAGCTGCAGTAAAGGCTGAAAAGTCAAAACTACAGTTTGGATAAGTGGTGCTGCCAAGTCATCTCCAACTTAAGGTTACTCTACGGATGGATGATCTCCAAAATGTCCTTTATTTGCCTGGCTCAGCTCTTGTAAACTCAAGCTTGTGGCTTCCTTGAGCGAGTCAGTCCATCTTATATTTGGTCTTCCTCTTTGTTGTCTTTTCCAGAGAATCTTGCCTTTTAATGATGTGCCTCAGTTTCATAATGTTTGCCTGTAGGAATAGTTCAGGCTAGATCTCCCGGAAGACATTTGTCTTTCTAGCTAGCTGTCCAGGGAACCGGCAAAGCTCTCCTCCAGCGCCATATTTCAAAATAATCATTTTCCCCTCCCTCTATCATCTTTCTTTATAGTTCAGGTTTGCACACCCATACATGGTGATCAGAAGTACAAGAACATGGATGATCTTGGTCTCTGATGACACTTCTGCACACTGGATGACCTTTTCCAATTCTTTCATTTCTACCCTTTCAAGTCTCAGTCTTCATCTGATAAGTGTAGTTTAGAAAATTCTCAAAATAAGTAGTAGTTAAATACTTGGTGTTGGGTAACACTTAGCTTAATTTATCCACTCAAAATTTATTGCATTGGATGTTTAGAGTGTTAAAGTGTGATCGTGTCACCAGGATCATGTGGGGGGACAAGCCAACCACAGGAGGACAAGCAGTTGTCCTCCTCACTTCTGAAAATCTTTTACACACCTGTATATGCTCCTTTCTTTTCAATCCCATGTTGTACAGTGTAGCTATGAAAGCATATAATGTACCATATTTTCCTGTCTAGAAGATGCACCCATGTATAAGACACCCCCCTTTCCAACTCAAAATATGTTTCAAAACCACAAGATTCCCTCCTCAGCTTACTTCCACACATAGACCCTCAACTCAATATTTAGTCTTAGACAAAAATATAGTCTTATACATGGGAGAGTACTGTATTTAGTGTATAAAATACAAGCTAGTCCTGAGGATCAAGAGAAACTCTGGCTTTAGTCTTAACCAGAATATGGAAAAGTGGAACACCTTTCTCCTTCACAAACCTTTGATCTGATCCTGATGAGAACATAAGGCTGGGGTTGCTCTGCTTTAGAAGGAGAAGCACTGGAACAAACCACCGAGTTTTGCTCTGTGGTTTTTGTTTGTTTGTGGGTCGGGTTTTTTGTTTTTGTTTTTTGCACGTCACCCAGAATTCTCTTCCAGCAAGCCAAAGGGGGAAAACTGTGTGTCCGGATGCCACCTCAAACAAACCGCAGAGCAAAGCTGTAAGCATGGGCGATCGATCAGGTGTGTTGCAGACCATCATCTATTTGCCTGGCCCCAGGTTTTGATCCTTCCTCAGTCCCTCATGTTTCTCATGGTGCCATCCTTCTCCTCCATTCTGGATCAAAATGCTTGCAGGTGTTTCTTTAAAAAAAACTACAGCAAGATTAGTCTGTATTTTCACTGTATTTTACTACCATCATGCGAAAAAGAAAGGACACCCACTTTGAATTCTATGGTCTTATGTATCAGGACCTAATTAAAAAAATCATAATGTCCTAGTTACCAGGTCTGAAAATTGGGTAAAACCAACCTCAGATTAACAACACCACATGGCGGATTACACAGTGTCGTGATTTGTTTAACAAAAATAAAGCCAAAATGGAGAAGCCGTGTGTGAAAAACTAAGGACACTTTATTATACAATAGCTTGTACAACCACCTTTAGCAGCAATAACTTGCAGTAATCATTTTCTGTATGTCCTGATCCGTTTCCCACATTGTTAAGGATAATTCTGGCCCACTCTTCTTTACAACGTTGTTTTCAGTTCATTGAAGTTTGTGGGCATTTATTTGTGCACAGTAAAGCCATGGAATTCAAAGAAGGTGTACTTTCTTCTTCCCATGACTGTTATATACTGCTGTCTCTTCCTCCTCCCACTCCCTAAAGCTTTTCCATCTCCCTCACTTCCTTCTCCTCCTCCAAAGTTCCTGATTTTCATCAAATTCAAATATTCCACTGAGATTTGTTTATGCACATGAAGTAGGACGATGCTAGCTAAACAATTATAAACATGAGTTGTAGTTTCTTTACACAGAAGCTGTATTTGGGAAAATGTGACTGTGCATAACCCTGATTGTGCCACTGCATCCCATTAATCAAGCCCAGTGATAACAAGTGGCATATTTCCTTCTTCTGTTATATTATCTATTTCTCAGATATATGCTGTTGTTTTTTGCAGGACAAAGCACAGCAGCATCAAACTAGCCAGTGTTTGCATGGAAATTATCTTATAAATTTATGTATTTATTTTGTATTTTACTTTCTCCAAAGCTGATTACAGGTACAGATAAAAATAGGTTTAAAAGAGGTGCAGGTATAGATATATGGACAATTATCATATTAAAATGCAATTAAACAAACTATGCTTTTATAAACATGCAGGTCTAAATCCCATGGAACATTTCCACCAATCCAGCAGGAATGATGTCATCAGCAGAGGCAGGGTGCCACTAATTATAGAGTCCTGGTTTTGATTTTGAGGCGCACACAAGTTCATCTTATTGTACACAAGTTGCCTATGCCCCCAAACCAAAGCGGGGATTCTTTTATTAGTGACAGTAGACCACTGCTGGGAATGCCATTGCCATTTCTCAGGTGGAGCTATGTAAGAGGATACTTAATTTTTTAAAAGCAAAGTGTCTACATGCCTTTTCTTCATCAGCTGGCCAGTCAGCTGCTGGAGGTCTGTGGCAATAGAAAGGGCTTGATCCGCCAACAGAAGACCAACAGGGAGGGGACTAATCTTGCCTGTGCAGAGTTTGGCCACCAAGAGACACCCCCTCTTGCATTCCACCACCACCCCATCCCCACCATACATGGCTCTTGAGGGTGATGGGAGTGAAAGACAGGATCTCTCCCAGAGGCCAAGCAGATTTATATCCCAGAATGCAGCTTGTCAGAAGCCTTCCTGCTTCTATAACTGTGACTCACCTGTATTTGCCTTGATCCATGCATTGCTTGTCCATTAACACGTCAAACTCTGTCAGGAGATGGTTCAGCTCTCCGACATTCCCAAATGAGCCCCATTCAGTGTTTACACATGTGCGTCCTTCACTTTTACCCAAGCCAGCGATACGCTGCATCTCTTCAATGTAGCAGCAGTTGGTGCCAACATCTATCAGAGGCAGGGAGAGCAGGGTCAGGGAGAGACATCTAAAAGAACAGGAAACCACACCCTGCATGGCCATGTAAAATCTGAAGGAAACACTCTTGACCCCTGCAGAATGATAGCCACTAATCCTACCCATGACAATGGCTACAAGAGATGGGCATGAAACGAATTTTTTTCATTCTGTTATTTGTTATTTGTTTTGTTACGTAACGAAACGAATGACAAACCTGGCGGTGAAATTGGAACGAACCGAACCGAACCAAGAAAATTAGGTTTGTTACGTTTCGTTTTCGTTAATGGCGACACGTGGTGAAAAGAGTGGTTTTAAATGTTAAAAAAAAGTCCTAAATATCTGTAAAAACCCAGTGATAATTATTTATTCTGCCTGATAATACCTACCAGGGGGTTGGGGTCCTTAAAACGTGCCTTTATGTCTTTTCTCAGATCGCTGTATGTTTTTCTCCTTTAAGGGGAGTTAGGGGACATCGACCCAAAATGGCTGCCAGACGCCTAATATTGATTTATTGGGTATTAAAACGCCCTGGACATCCATAGAAATGCAGCGATAATTATTTATTCTGCCTGATAATACCTACCAAGGGGGTTGGAGTCCTTAAAATGTTTGTTTTTGTCTTTCTCCCATCGTGATGTATTTTTTTCTTTTCCCTTTAAGGACGACACAGAATGGATGCCAGCCACAAAATGGATGCAAGCCATGTGATGGGATCATGTAAATTCTTGGACAACTTCAACCAATAGCATGCCCAGGTTGCAGACTGGGCAGGTCTGGCAGGCACAGAGGGCATAAAAAGCTCTGGCAGCCCCCGTCCTCCTTGCAGTCTGCGGTGGCAGTTAGGTTGGGGTGGGATTGTTGTCTCTGCAACTCATTATTTTCACTTTAGGCCAGGCAGGCAGGTGTGTGTCTCTGTGTTCCTGCTGGCTGCAGCCTGGCTCTTAGGGGCGAGAAAGAAGAGATTTCTCTCTAACTTCAGTCTTGCAGCCTCTCTGCGTGCGTACTGCGTAGTGCGTACCTCTTGTTGAGTACCCTCCCCTGCCCCGCAGTCACTCTGTGGCTGCCTTGCGCTCTGGGCAATGCTCGCAGCTGCCTTGCAGCCTCTCTGCGTACTTAGTCTATACTGTGTCTCTGCCAGCATCATTTTTTTTAGTGTCTTCCCTCTGGTCTGGGGCGTTGGGGGACACCAGCACACGGAAATGCTTTAAAAATAGTGCAAAGTGGGTAAAAACGAATAACGAATTAACAAACCAACAAAACAATTTTTTGTGAAAATTCACGAAGAACAAAAACGAAACGAAACGAGCCCCTCAACAAAATGAAACGAAATGTCATTTTTTCAATTCGTGCCCATCTCTAATGGCTACTGATTCCCATTTGGATGAAATGTAAATTCTTATTATGCTGTGTGTAGAATATTGTCCTGGCCCCATTCTTAATTGGTTACCCATGTTGCCTTGCAATATGCACAGGCACAGTTGATGTGGACAAGAGAGAGGACCTTCTCCTGTGGTTATGGGTCTCTCTCCCTCAGGAGATCAGGCTGCCCCCTCTTATCCTTTCCCTGACAGCTGAAGACCCGTCTCTTCAGGGAGGCCTTTAACAATCAAAATTCAGTCCCTGAATGCTTTCTTCAAGTTAAGGTAGTTTTTCATGTTAATCTGCTTTTAAATAATTCAATTGTTATTTTAATTAGCATATCATTTAATTGTTTTTTTCCCTAAATGTTCAACTTGGGGTTTTAATTCTGTTCTTTTAATATTATGAGCTGCCTTGGGTCCCCCTTATCAGGAGAAAGGCGGCCTATAAAGAGAACAAATAAAATAAGTAAATAAAACAAAATACTCGGCTCAGAGGCTTCCCAAGGATTAACAAGAGCCAGCTTCCTGGCAAAAAGCCAGACCCAAACCCACGCAAATCCTTCCAGATCAGCAGGTATCCAGTTTTTTCCTTACCTACCACAAGCCCAACCTCACAGGGCTGTGCATCGGAATTGACACTCAGCAAGGTTCCCACCGTATTGTTTACCACAGCAAGGACCTCTATTTGGTAACCCTGGAGGAACCAGCAGAGAGAGGAAGATTTCAGCAACTCTTTTATTCCTTTCTTTATCCAGAGACACCCTCCCCCCTCCCCCTTCACCACAGGAATGGATGATTTATCCACAGCTAATCCAACCATGTTGGTCACCTTGCAATGTTGGTTAAGAGCTGCTTGGAGCAGTTGTGTCACATTACATCCCTCTGCATCTGGCCACCGGCTATCCTTGGTCCATCTGATCAGCTTGCACTAAGGGAACATGAGAGAGGGAGGCCTTTGGGAACACAGGTACCTGCCTTGGATGGCCCATTCTTAAAGCAGATTCCACACAATAACCAAATTGCCACCCGCTCACAGCCAGGACCCACCGGTAGAGTTTTGCTTCCTGAAGAGAACAATTAAATGGCGCACTCACCCACCTATTCCACTTAAAGAAAATGGCTACAGCGGTCACTAAATCTTGCCTCAATCCTGAAACAGGATTCCATCCCTACCCTACTTGAGGCCAACCTGACAGTTGAGAACAGCGGGTAAGCCTGTGTGTGGTTGCTTTTATTTATTATATTTTTAAAACTGAGTAACTGAAAGCACAACTTTGCAGCTGTGAAGTAATGCAGGTTTAAAAATAAATTCTGCAGTTGTTCTGAGGTTATTTGCAGCTGTGCTGTTTTGTAGGTGTGCAGCAAAGAAAAAAGTCATTAAAAAAAAACACCTCAGGAATTTCTCGTCCACAAATCTTATCAAAATCCAGGTAGAGAAAAATGAGGAGAAAGACAAGGGGGCTGGGCAGAAAACGAAGTGCTTATGTGGCCATTTCAGGCAGATGTTTTCTGCAGCTATTCACTGCGGAGCAAACTCTGTGGGGGCACAGAGGGAAAGAGCCTTAAAACAACAACCATAGACGCACCGATTTTCTTCCTGAAAATGCAATGAAAACCCCTGTGTGGAAAGAGCTTGGGAAGGTTGGGGAGGAAGAGGAGGAGGAGGAGGAAGGAATGATTGCAAATTTTATTTTATTTTTTAACCCAGTCCTATCATTCTGCATTATAACATCACTAGACCAGGCTATACCTTTATAGGTCACTAATAACAATTTAAAAATCATGATCTATGCCCCTTGGTTTGAAGGACTGGGATGTGAAACCCAATCCTTGGCTTGAGATACATCTTTACAACAGCCCTGATGCCTCCTGCTTCTAAAACAGATGTATCTGGCAAAAATCATCTTGATAAGAACTTTACATCTAGGTTAAACCCCTGGCAAACCACATCTTGCCCTGTTTCAACTTCTTGGTTCTTGCCTTGAAGATGTGGGCTTGTCCACAAAAGCTTGCAATGATTTCTTTTTATTTTTTTATTAGTGGCCTATAAAGGTCTTGCATTTGTATCTTGTAATGGCCCCACAGTTGCCCCTTTTTATTTCAATTACTAGATCCAAACATGCTTGCATGAAACTGATCCACTGAAGAAAGTCAGTATGAAAGCTGTTTGGGGGTATGTGTGGGTTGGTGAGGAGAATATTGAGGGAGGAATAGCACTGGGAACACAGGTGACAGAGGTGATCATGACAGAATGATACAATCGGGTAGATTTATGGTCTCTCTCTACCGCTGCTGGTGGTCCTCCCTATTTTGTAAAGGCTGAGGCCAAGAATGGAGTACATTAGATTCCTCCTCCCCCCCCCCCGAGCCACCTTTCATCTTGGAAACATTTGCCAGGCAAGTGGTAAAAATACGGCAACATTTGATATCAACTCCGGCAGCTATTTCTTCCTTCCCAGCAAGCCAATGCCCTCCTACTAAAGATGAGGCCTTTTCAGTCACCCATACCATCTGCTGCTACTGCTAAGCCATCCAAATATTCACCTGGGTCAGTGTGATATGTTCGCAAGGGAAGGGAAAGCAGAAGCCCAGTGGGAGATATTGCTTGTTGATGTTAAGTCCATTCAAAAATGTGGCCAGGCATTGTGCCATGAATTCAAAGACCTGGAAAAGTAAACAGGACATGATGAGTCTAGCAGGTCATCCTTCCTTCCTTCCTTCCTCTCAAATGCCCTCAGCTTACTGCAAAGGATAACACCAAATGATCTTACAGGATATATGCATTTATCTGCTATCAATACAGACCAAGGAATTTCATCGGAACTGTTATGAGCTCTCAAGTCAGAACTGACTTATAACAACACTGGTGGGGCTTTCGGTGAAAGGGAGATATTTAAACTGTGGTTTTATTAGTTCCATACCCTCTGTGAGCTTCCATGGCTCAGTGGAAATTTGAACGCAGATCTTTAGGGTTTTAGTCCATCTCTCTAACCGCTGCACCACGCTCAACATTTGTCACTGGGTATCAGATGTGAGACCTCATCAAATTATATATACTAGTTTTTTTCTGAAATCATCTTGCTATCATCATTGTTACTATTACTGTTGTTATTATTACTGTATCTCAAACATCTCTACAGGTTGCACTCAGGCAGAAAGACACAACATTCTGTTGGATTTATGTGTCTATAAGTATATATAGGCGTGCAGCCCAAATGAAGAAACCAGTTTATCAAAAGCAAATCAGCTGGTAGAAGGTTGTATGCAAGGAGCAGGGGAAAACATCTGAGGAAAGGAGCAGGAATATGGGTTTTAGAAGACCAGAAAGAGGGGATAGAGGGATGGTAGGAGCACCTTTGTTGAGAGAAGAGGAAGAGAAAAATCTGAAACTCAGCTGTTACTGTTGCTGTTGCATGCTGTCAAGTAGCCTCTGACCTCTGATGGCCCCATGAATGAGCCATCTCTACAATCTCCTCTCCCCACCGTCTCCTTCAGCTCTTGTGAACCAAGGATTCAACTGCTCTCATTTGTCATCTTCTTTATTTCCTGCCGAGCTGCCAACTTTGCAGCCAACAGTTTTCGGAGCCTTAGTCTGCTGAGCCACCACGAATCCCGGGTGCCACGCAGCGGAGCGAGCTCCCGCTGTTAACCCCAGCTCCTGCCAACCTAGCAGTTCGAAAGCATGTAAATGCAAGGAGATAAACAGGTACCGCTGAAAACATGGGAAGGTAAAACAGTGTTTCCTTGCAGCCATGCCAGCCAGCCACATGGCCACAGACTTGCACAACACTGGCTCTTCAGCTTGAATACAGAGATGAGCACTGCCCCTAGAGCTGGACATGACTAGCATGTATGTGAGGTGGGGACCTTTATCTTTACCTTATTTTCTGCTGCCTTCAGTCTTTCCCAGCACTACTGTCTTTTCCAGTGAATCTTGCCTTCTTATGATGTGCCCAAAATATGAGAGCCTCATTTTAATAGTTTTTACCCCCAGAGGTCGTTCAGGCTTGCTTTGCTCTAGAACCACCTTGTTTGTATTTCTGGCAGTCCAGGGTATGTGCAAATCTCTCCTCCAGCACCGTATTTCAAAAGAATCATTTCCCCCCTATCAGATTTCTTTGCAATCCGGGTATCCCACTGTGTTCCATAATTAGGAATATGACAGAGTGGATTATCTTGGCTTTAGTTTTCTTACATATGATTTACCTATCTAATTCCGTCATTAACTTCCTTCCAAGTCTCAGTCTTCTGATTTCTTGACTTACAGTTTCCATCTGAATTGATGAATTGAGCCAAGGCATACAAAATCTTTAACAATTTCAGTTTCTTCATTCTCAACAAAAAAAGTTGTGTAGTTCTTCTTTGGTCATGATTTTTGTCTTCTTAACACTCAACTTCAGTCCACTTTGGCACTTCCATCTTCTACTTCCATCAGAAGTCATTTCAAGTCATTGCTGCTTTCTGCCAATAAGAGGGTGTGATCTCCATACCTTAAATTGCTGTTGTTTCTCCCACCGATTTTCAATTCCCCTGCCTCTGAATCTAGTCCAGTTTTCTCTCTGCATACAATTGTTCTGCATGTAGAAAATTGTATGATGAGATAGTCCATAATGAAACTCAATAGAGGAAAATAAAGTTTAATGTAAATCAATAGGAAAGAAGAAGCCAATGAAGACAGGAAAAGGACATTAGGATCCTAAGAAGGCGCAGAGCAGGTAAAGCAAGTTGAAGGTTCACAACACAAGCTCTGTACCTGCTCCCCATTGCCATTGATAATCTTCTCTGCAAGTGGAAAAGTCCTCCTCCTCACCACCTCTGGCTCATCCGTGTCATCGGTCAGTTGCAACAGCAGAACCTTGACATGAGTGCGGCACAGCTCAAGCCCAAGAAAATCCCCTCTCTCTGCAAAACAGGAAGTGCAAGTGATCAATGCTGGCCCTACTTCACCCATCCCATCAATCCCATCTAACTGCTAGAGAAAATGGGGTGTGAGGTGGCACCGTAACTCCAAGCTTTTCTCTAGCCTTCTTTCAGCGTGACTCAGTGGGCACATATATTGTAGACAGGCCTAAATCCAACAATTAGTCCCAACAATTATGACTCCTGTTGAATAAATGGTACTTCCATAATTGTTATTTTACCAGATTTTACCAGGTTTCCATGGATTTCCTTTGGTCTGTTCTAGTTGGGACTAACTGGATTTAGATGGGAAATATGTGATACAAAATAAGCAATGGAGGATTAATTTTTATGTTCTTATGTTCTTAATGCCAACTGGGAAGAAAGGCAACATTATTTGTCATCTGAGATTGCAGATGAAATTTCTGCTGTTATGGCACATGCTCATTAGTTTCTCATGTGGGGTTGGTAGTGCAACTAGCCATGGCTGAACAGCCATGGCCCTCCTTGTGTCCTATCCGTGTCCTGCAGCCCAAGTGAGCACAGCCTACGGTGAAGAGAGATTATTTGAGTTACAATCCCAGAACATCTGGAGAGCCACAGTCAACCTAGCTCTAACTTAATGGATCATGGGCACCCATGATGATATTCAGTCCATCAGGAATATGCATTTGTCCCTCCAGCCGAGCTCCATACCTTTAACAAGAGATGTGTGGAAATGACAGGTGCCATTTTGCAAGCGGTGTTCAGCAAGACTGCACATGTCTATCTTAGCTCCCCACCTACTGCAGATAAGCCAGACAGCCCAGTCCAATCCCTTCATTTTCAGTCAAGTGGCTGTCTGTCTCCAGCCGGGCTGCCTCTCAGGCAAAACCAGCATGCGTGGAGTTACCCCACTGCGAGGCAGGCAAACAGCTGTGTAGACAACATGCAGATTGCCAGATTCCAAGGCATTCTAGCATTGGTGCTGGGCAAATAGCAAATTATCACAAGACTCTGAAGATGATTAATGGGCATTTTGTTGTTGTTGTTTTGTCCTTCCCTTCTTTCTCCCATTCCCAAGAAAAATACATACTGCTAGGGAAAAGAAACTCTGTATGTTTCCACAAGTACACGGCCCTGAGTCCTAAGATTTTTGAAAACAAATGTCAAAGCCCTACTTGGTGCAGAGCCAAGGACCAGGGAAGATACATCATTGAAAAGTGGGCAACAAAAATGGAAATTGTGAGGACAATTCAAACAGCACAAAGTATGTGTTCCATCTCTGATAGGTTCTGCCATGCTATCCAAGGACCCTGACTTTCCCTCATCCCCCAGTCCAGGCAACTACAAGGCTAGCTAGCTAGAGAAAATGAAAACTAGAGGACAACTCAGCCTGGCCTGCTCCTTGGCTATTGGCACACGATGCGTTTATAGAAATCAGCAAGGAAGCATTTTATGGCATGGAGATAAGCACTAATGTGCTAACTAAGGGGCAATCAGATACTGAATAGTGCTGAAAATGTTGCTTTGCTACACGTGTTCTTGAAAGTGACATTTCAAAGTGTCCACATACAATCCAGTCCCCTTAATTCCATCTAAGCTCAAAGATAGAAAAAGGGGAGAAAGAGCAGCCCTGCCACTGGACCAATAAGACACAAGACTGGGCATGAAGCAGATGGTTCATGATCTCCTATAAGCTATCCAGTGACTTGAGAATAGTTTGGACCAGACCATGCTATAGGTGAGTTAAAAAGGGAGGTAGTAATCTGATCCCACCCTAACATTTTCAGGTCACTCCCTGAGATTTCAGAGCCAAAACTTGAGATCAAGGGGAGAGCCGTTGCAATTTCACACAGGTGGAGCAGGCAAGGATTGTGATGGAACTGAAACTCGGTCATTGTGGAAATGGGCATAAGCAAAACAAGATGAAAGAGATCCACTATCCAGGTAAACTCTGCTTATGTATGTGGCAACCTTTTAGCAGCTGGGCAGACAGCAGATGCCTGCAAAGTGCCCCCCCCCAACTCTCGTTCCGTGTCACTGCTGCTTTTCCAAGTATCGATATTGGCATGCAAAAATCACAGCATTTGCTCCAAATTTCATGATGGACTCAAGATGATGCATCCACTGGTTCTCTTGCCAGTCATCTCGAGCTAATATGTGGGCCCTGGACAGACACCATATAACATACAAACACATTCACTCTAAAGCCAATGAACCAGGTAGGAATGTGTGGAAATCAGTGCTCAGGCTGGAAAGCCAACTCATACACATTAACCAAACTTCCTCCTCAAGTACCATCTGCTTTGAGATTTATTTTCCACCTGAAGACCTGAGGAACTGGATGAATTGCCCAAGACTTCAGCCAAAGCTCTAAGACCTGGCAACTCTGGTGTAAATGGCTGCCCATCAAAGAGGTGTTCAAGACACAGCTGTTCGAACAGCTGGCAACTCTGGCAGTGGTGGATACATGCAGGAAAAGATCTATAGCAGTCACTCCCAATCTTGGGTCTCCAGATGTTAATGGACTTAAACTCCCATAACTCTTCACCATTAGCTGACCTGTCCAGGAGTTCTGGTAATTTTAGTCCAAGAGCATCTGGGAACCTGGGGTTAGGAACCACTGGTCTAAATATCAGTTTTAGGGCTCAAGGAGAGAACAGTTGGCATAAAGCACACTTACCAGTGCCATCGGGCAAGGTGCAAACATAGGAAGACAGCATTGGTAGAGAGCTGTCCTCTTTAATCTTCTGCTTCAGGCCTCTTTCCATGGCAACCAACATGCTGTCTTTCACCTGCAGAAGTTTCTCCTTGGGTACATAAAAGAGGTCTACATATTTCTTTATCTGCTCAGAAACAGAAGAACCTTTAGAGGAAGCACGGTGTGGTATTAGTCTGTGAACGGGAGTGGTATCTTCATCTGGGTCCATTTTACAATAGGAAACAAATGAAGTCATAAGGGTTGTCCTAGGTTTGGGCACCACAACCATGTCCCTGGGGCCTTGGGGCAAATTCGAATGGGTCATGGCAAAAGACATGAAGGAAGAGCTGGCGACATCAGACTCTTGGCTGATAGGAGAGAAAGGGTCCCTGGCAGGACGGCCAAGGGGTCTCCCCTCAAAGGAATCCATAGCATGGGACTCAGACTCATTATATGCGAATATGGTGTTGGAGCCTGGGTGTGTATCAGAGGAGGTATTTAACATAAATGAAATTTTATGAGAGCCCCCAGACGCTGGGCCTGCATCAGTGGAGGAATTCAGCATGAAAGAAACTCTCGAAGAAGCTTTGGGGCTGAAG
Organism: Phrynocephalus versicolor; assembly: GCA_023846285.1. NCBI lineage: Eukaryota > Metazoa > Chordata > Lepidosauria > Squamata > Agamidae > Phrynocephalus > Phrynocephalus versicolor. The sequence goes on from JAHTLZ010000010.1 coordinate 70,630,900, forward strand.
TCATCTTCCCTCTCAAAACAGCCAGGAGCACTTGTTCCTGACCGGAGACAGGACTCCTTGGGAGAGAAGCGGTCTAGGCCTGACATGGTGCCAGTCCCCCAAGGCCTTGCCCGTCAGGTTGCCAAGCAACGGAAAAGTGGTCCGTTGGGAGGGGTCAAAAGGAGGCAGATCTGGGCGTGGCGGGGGGATCTGGGCAGTCAATTCAGATCAGGAACATGGAGGAAGTGAAGCAGAAGGCATGGGGGTCAGTTCTGAAGTTGTGTGGCCAAGGCATTAAGAGTGACAAAGATCAGTGTTGGAAGGAGGCGGTGGATCAGGTCTGAGGGAGGAGATCTAAAGTGAAGTAGGAAAAGAGGAAAAGAGAAAAGGGGGAAAGAGAAAAGGGGGAAGAGCAGGCAGGAGACAGAACAGAGAGGGAGAGAGAAAAGGAGGTGAGTGCAGTGAAGCAGAGGCAGAGAAGGACTGGAAGAACCTTGGAAGAGCTATACAATGGGAATGGAATGTAACTGGAATTGGAATTGGAATGGAATGGAATCGAATGGAATGGAAAGGACGGGAAGAAGGTCTGGGGCCCCAGAGAGTTATAAAACCGCAGAGAGGGCCATCTCATTGTCCAAATCAGGGGTTCTCAACCTCCACAAATTATGGACTCTGATTTCTGAAAAACCCATCCAACATGGGGAAAGCTAAGCTAAGACAAGTTCAAGATTGTGAAGGTTGTACAACATACCACTTTCTGGCTGACATTGAGAAGGCATATTTAAATGTCCTGCAATAGCACTAGGGTATGGACCACCCACAGAAATCAAGAGTCAGACCTTTTCCTCCTGAGTGTAATTCGGCACCAGGATGGCTGCCTCCCAAATAGGAAACAGAAAGAAAGAGCCTTTTTTGCCATTTTGGCTGCCAGATAGCTGGCTTTGACAGTCAAATAGGAAGGACAATTTAAGCACACACATCTCATGCAAAGCTCTGCCTGCTCAAATGCCTTCATTGAATTAAAATTCTGGTGCCCTATCTTCTCTTGAAACGGGCCACCCTCATGTCAGATTTCAGAGACAGATATTTTCTTTGTAAGCCCCATCCAGCATCACCAACAGCATGGAAATGTGGGAGCAATAGGCCAAAATATCTAGAAGGCCAAAGCCTTTCACACCTGATTTAAGTATAGTCTGACTAAGAGAATCCCAACGCAAATCTAGTCTGTTAATGCACACAAAGAATGGCCTGCAATCATCCTTTGCTGCAGTTTATTCTGAATACTACAGGCTAAAGATGAACCTGAGCCTGAACAAAATATTTATATAAAGTGTGCAATGCATGGCAGTGGTACTATGCTACTTTGTTGGTTCTGGGATGGGGTGGGGTGGGGTGGGGTTGAGGCAAAGACCAGAAGAGCAGCATATGACAGCTTGTAATGTTGTGTTGCTATGATTCCCAAATTATAAATAGGCTGGCAGTTGTGCTGAATGAGTATACAAACTCTATAACAACTCCACTGTTGTTATCCCATTGTTGGGCAAGGGGTTTCGTTGAGATGTTAGTCTTGTCTCACTTAGAGCAATGATGTTTTCTATGATTTTCCACACCGCTTTGTCCATCCTGAAAGCATGGTCTTATTGTTGCAGTCACTTTGTCCAGAAAGGCAAAGTTGAGTGCAATGGTTCTCTCCATTTGAAAATGATGTCTAGGGAGAGCTTCTCAGCAGAAGCTTTTGATTACTATTCAAGCAAGCCGAGCAACTAACCAACCTCCTGAAGAGAATCTCCAGCAGGGAAGTGGATTTTTAAAATAAATATATATTTTAAAGGTTTCTTATAGAAAAGCAGTTTTCTTATAAAGATGATTAAGTGGCTTTTTACCAGGAATGGGTTTGGATGCAAATCCTGGTAACCCCCATGATCTGTGACCAAAGGAGAAGAAGTCAAAGTGGAGCTTCTGCTCTGCCCAGAAAAGCCCCAAGATCAGTGGAAGGAGCAGGACATCTAATTAAATTAGGAGGGTAAAAGAATTCATGACAGGCCAGAAACCCTAGCTGGCCATCAGCCGCCACTGCCCTCCCCATCCCCAGAGATTTCAGGTGTAGCTGCCACACCCGAGGGTACCGAACCACCAAGAGGACCATCTGAACATAATGTCGTCATTCCCTCCATCCCGACGGATGCAGAGTACAGCCAAAGCACTGCCTGTCACTGAGGGTCTGATGAGGGTAAACCAGGACACACAAATAGAAGGGACTGGCAGATGACAGAAAATGGGAAAGGGGCGGGAGCTAGAGAAGCAGAAAGGTCAGGAGAAAGAGGGGCACCTAGAAGAACAGGGGAAAGTAAGTAGTCAGGGCTTTAGATCTGTGTGTGTGGGGGTTAATAAAAGAGGCCTCAGAAGAAGTGGAGGAGGAGGAGGAGAAAAGACAACCAGGAAAGAAAGAGACCAGAGGATGCAGCAGACAACTCCAGACTGGACGAAGAAGCATGGGGCAACGTCCAAGAGGAGGTGAATGAGGTTTAAGGGACATGAGAACCTAATGGGACAGGGACTATACAAAGACTATGCCAAAGGGCCTAGGGATAACATACCAGAGCCCTTATCCTCCTGACATAAAGAGCCATCACAGAGGTCCACTCCTAACCCTCACCTGGTGCATCACCCTAACCTCATACTGAACCCTGGACTGCCCACCACAGTAACCAATTTCAATGATGGAGATGGAAGAGGCAAAAAGAATGCCAGAGGGCCCTCCAGCTGCAGCAACAGGGAGCGCAGGTGCTCACCCAGATTACTATCCATGCATCAAGGAACCAAGAGCCATGCCCTCTGCAAGGCCTCTGTTTTGGCACCATGTGGAGAGCACAGTTGAAAGAAAGTAGTGACTTGACCACCCAAGTAAAGTTATCTAAGAGTGGGAGGCAGCCTGAGACTGAGTAGGGGCTGTTGACAACAACTACCCTCTCAACAGAAGTTTCTAGAAGGTCTTTTCCTCAGTCATTTATTTCCCCAATCAAGTTCCAATAGACTGTTGCTTATTCAAGTTCATGCCTCCAAGAATATTGGGGTGGTTGTGGTTTACTGCTGACCTAAAACTAAACATCACTGAGGACACAAGGCCCACCCATATCATCCTCTTCCTATCCTGCATGAGGAAATAACATAATAAATATTAGATTTTTCACTTTCTGTTGCCGTTTTTTTCTTATACGTAGTCCTAGATGGGCCTCAGCTGGTGACAAAGACACATCTCTTACCTGGGCTTGCAGGGGAAAGTCTTGCTGGAAGCCAATCTGCCAGAGGTTCATCAGACCTGGGACTCTGGCACTGAGATCTTGAAGGAAACAAGACGTCAGGCAGAACGTAGGACATGCTTTCTTACCACATGATTGTATTTCTGCTCTTCTCGGGCAGGGCTGCAAAAGACTCTAGTAAGCCATTGTCGATCAGTGCAATGAAGATCAGGGATGGGAGCCCTACAGAGGCTATTGGACTGCAACTCCCAGCAGCCCTCACCATTAGCTAGGCTGGCTCTAGCTGTTGGGAAATACAATCCAATATGTGGAGGTCTGTGGGTTCCTCCAAGCCAAAATCCAATGGACTAATGACTAGAGTTGGATCAGCATCTGTCAGCCATGGATTTCCCACTTTGTCAGCAGGGGTGGACCTGGTGATCCTTGGGACCACTGCCGCTTTGTAATGCTTCAGTTCTGCAGTTTTATAATTCAGTGTAGAGTTGATGTAAGGCAGCTCCTCCCATATCTCCTGATCACCACATCAGTTCAGAGGAGTCCCGTGGTGCAGTGGTTAAATGCCTCTACTGCAGGTAAAACTGTGCTCACGACCTGGGGTTCAATCCCAGGTAGCAGGCTCATGGTTGACTCAGCTTTCCATCCTTCCGGGGTCAGTAAAATGAGTACCCAGCTTGCTGGGGGGGGGGCAATGTGTAGCCTTCATACTGTAATTAAACTATAAACCACCCAAAGACTACTTGAAGTGGTATGGGGTAGTATGTAAGCAGGACACTTTGTTTTGCTTTGCTTTCTTGATTTAGTATCCAGTGTTTTAGACATATTGACCAGAACCTGGTAACATATAATTGTGTCCTACTCCAGTCTCTGATGTGTTGTTTTATCAAAACAAAAAATGGCTAAGCCTCTGCAAGTTAACCCCAGATCGAGAGTAAGGAGACGAAATCATCAATAAATATTTCCCTCATTGGGTTTTGAGCTGGAAACATCTGACCAGGAAAGATATCCTGGGGTTATAGTGGAAAGCTCAACAGAAATGTCAATAAACTGAACAGCAGGTATGGTGGAAGGAGAGCAAAACCTGTGTTAAGCATCACTCCAGAAAAGTCCTGAAAATAATGCAGAGAAGACCATAATGGCACTGTACAATTCCAAGGTGTGGTTACAGTGGAAATACTGCGTGGGGATGTGACTGGCACACCTCAGGATATCATAGGGCTGGAAAAGGTACACAACATGGCAGTGGAAGTCAGAAAGCAACAGCAGCTCCCAAAACGTTTCAGGTTTTTTAGCTTAGCAAGAACTGAGAAAGGGAGGATACAATGAGGTATGATGGTGATGGTGGTGGTGGTGATGATGATGATGATGATCATGTGCCATCCACTTGTTTCTGACTTGCAGCTTGCATTTTCAAGTTTTTCTGAGCATAGAGCACTCCCTTTGCTTCTTCTGGGGATGGTCTGGGATGGTGCAGCTTGCCTGAGGGTGCTTTTACACGACCCCTAAGATCCGCTGGCCACTTAAATTCGGACCAGAGATCTTGGGGGTTCGTTGCTCTTCCTGCGTCCCCACCCCTCCGCACTTCCTTGATCCTGTCTGCGTGAGGGGAGGGAGAAAAAAGGGGACAAAAGAATGCAGGCTCACCTCCGTTTGCCGGTCCAAGCCTCCCGTCGTCCTGATTCCTTCTCTTAAAGGGGCGGGAGGCAAAAAACAACAACAAACAGAAGCGAGGAGAGCCGGGCACTCACTCCTTTACATCCGGATCTGGGATTTTTCACCCTCCAAGAGCAGGTACACGAAAAGTGCGCTGGGACGCGCTTAGGTGGGCGTGGCCACACTTAATTTTCTGTAATCTCCGGAGCTGGTGGGGAAACAATTTTAAGCTCCGGAGCTGGGAGCCATTTGCGGCGGAGTTTAGGGGTCGTGTACAAATACCCAGGCTGGATCTTCTCTGGGGAGGCAAAGAGGGGATTCAGATTCCCCAGCTTTGGCTCAGATATACAGCCAGCCAGCCGGACAAAATGATACTTGTGTGGGAAATGTGGAGAGAAAGGCATTTTTCATTACTCAAACTCTGCTTATTTCAAATAAATGATATGGTGGGAGACAGATAAAATGAAATGTGCCTTTACACAGCACAACATTAAACGGTGGAATTGGGTACCGCCAGAGGTGTTGATGGCGAGCGGCTAGGATGGAAGCAGTGAGATTAGACAAATTCAGGAAAGTACAGCTCTTGATAACTACTAGTTATGGCAACTATATATTACTTCTAGAAGGAGAGGGGGGCTATGCTTCTGAATTAGCCATTTCTGGGAAACAGCTGTGGGTGGGGACAGTTGCCCTCACATCCATTTTGTTGGCTTCCCATGGTGGCACCTGATTGGCCACTGTGAAAAACAGTGTGCTGAACTCAATAAGCCTTTGGTACGAATCAGCAGGGCTTCGCTTGTTTTTGTAATGTGAGTTTCACCTAACAGAACAGTCCAAGATAAAGTCACAACTGAGCTGTGAGGAGATTGTGGAGCTGTGTGATTCCATTATATGAGGAATGGGCCACCTTAGGATGTTCGGGGGAGACACATTGGCAGGCAGTGCCCTCTGAACTCTCACGCGGGAGGGGAGGGGAATGAGAGAGAGTACCTGACACCACAAGTGTGTTGCTATGGCTATATGTGCAAGAAATTGCCATGTTTTTTTCTCTTTCAAAAAAAAAAAAGGCACACAATCCCTTTGTTTACCAGAAGAATTGGGCCTCCAGAATTGTGCCTCCAAGAGGCTCCTGGACCCATAACTCCACTGATAAATAAAGTGCACCCTTTTAAAAAAGAAAAGAAAAGGAACAGATTTGGTGATGCAGCTGTATTTATTTTGTTTATTTCAGAGTATTTTTACCCCACCTTTCTCCTTGGATGCTACTGCAGTAATTTAGGGATGTCCTGAAAAAAAATCATTAGGCCCATAGCTTGTGACATGGGACATGCAATGACCACCTTTAAGTGAAAAAATGCCTGGCTGCAACCCTGAACTAGCTCAGGCCTATTTCATGCAGGGCCACTGGTCTCAATCTTCATTTTATCCCCGTGACTTTCACTCAGCAGGAGTGCAAAGCTTCACACCTGAATGAAGCACAGGGTAGCGGCAATTATCCCCTGTTCTACCAATATGCCACAATTAGCAGCAAATGCAAAACACAGCTAGATAGAGTCACACTGCTCTGCACACCCTACGAGACTGACACTGCATAGCCAGGCAGAATCACCTAGTCACATGACTGCAGGGTGATCTGGCTCATTAAAGGGTGTTATTAGATACTTCTCTTCCATAACTGGCCAATTATTAAAAAGGATGGCATAGAAAAAGAGTTGCAGTGGTGATTCTCCCTGTATTACTGCGTTCCTTCCTAAGGGTTACACAGCCCAGAGTATTTAATGCAGCTTTGTTAGAAATGTGAGAGTTGCTTTAGGGTGGTGCTTGAGGAAGGGCAAGGGCTGGAAAGCTGACAGTTTGATTTTCATTGCTGAACCTTGTACTCACAATGTGCCTATAGGCAAACCACGGTGCCTCAGTCTCACTCCTGCATCGTGAGGTTAGTGACGTGTTGGTCTTCTGGACTGCTCCGGCCATCACAAATATCACTGAGACTCGGCATATGGACTATCACAGACATATGATGGTCTACCCCTCTTGTGAAGAGGGCTGGGTTGCTTGTTTCTACACAGTCACTATTAGAGATGGGCACGACTTAGCGGTATTCCCGTTTCCGTTTCCGTTAGTCGGTTCCGTTACTCTACGGAAACGGTAACGGGAATTACTGCCCCAGACTTCGAGCTCGAACCGACGAACGAACAATTTTGGTCTGATTTGTCGTGCTCGTTACTTGCGTGACGTCACGCGATCGCGCAATGCCAAGCGGCACAGAAAAAAAGTTTTTAAAAGTAAAAAAAACCCGATTCCCGGCCCTAAAAGCAGGCGAAAACTGTCTGAGGGCACCTACCAGGCCAGAAGGGTGGTTTTTTTGGGGGGTGGGGGTTTCCTCGCCCCCCTCTCCTTGGCTACTGCTACTGCTGCGCTGCTGGTACCAGGCGGGGGGGGTCGTCTCATCTGCCTTTGCCATGCGGTGTGCGGGCGGGGGGATCCAAAATGCCGACTGCAATATTTTTTTTAAATCGTGGTCCAAAACCCCACCAAAGCACCACAGAAACATGCGAAAATTAGCTATTTTAAATGCTTGAATTTTTACAGTAGCAGCAGTGGGTTTGTCTTGCAAAAAAACGTCTCCGTTGATTTTATTTTATTTCATTTTATTTTATTTTTTTACACCTGCGCATTTGCAAAGATGGGCTCGCCCATGGGAGTGGACCATGCAAAGTCTTGGAGCCATTCCACCAATCGCATGGCCAGGTTTTGCTGACTGAACCAGGCTGGGAGGGCGTCTCCATTTGCCATGCAGTGCGGGGGGATCTAAAATGGCGGCCGCAATATTTTTTTTAAATCGTGGTCCAAAACCCCACCAAAGCACCACAGAAACATGCGAAAATAGCTATTTTAAATGCTTGAATTTTTACAGTAGCAGCAGTGGGTTTGTCTTGCAAAAAAACGTCTCCGTTGATTTTATTTTATTTCATTTCATTTTATTTTTTTACACCTGTGCATTCGCAATGATGGGCTCGCCCATGAGAGTGCAACATGCAAATTTTCCACCAATCGCAAGGCCACTTGGCCAGGTTGACCACAGAGACTTCTGGGATGTGCCAATCGGGCATAAACAGCCCACTAATCGTAGCCCGAACCTGAACCCTAAGCCTAAGCCTAACCCATACGTCAGTACACTGTCCTTCTAAGTGGGTCAGAGAGGCACCCAGAGGTGCACCCCAATACTCACCCTAACCTCACCCGTCACTAGCCTAACCCTAGCTCTTGTGCACTGCTAACCCATCTTAATCCTAAGCCAGATCTACTTGCATTACACTACATACAAGTATGTGAAACGCAGCATGTGCAAAGAGTCTGCCAGTCCGTCACTTGTGGCTCTGGCTGACTCCTGCAGCTGCCTCCAGGAGCCCGCTACCCCCCCCAAACCAGTACTAACGACAACGAAAAAACGAAAAAACGAACCGACTAATTTTTGCGAAGTTTCGCGAAAAACGGAAACGAAACAAATCGGACCCTAGCCGAAACCGAAACCGAAAACGAAGTTTTTTTTCTGAGTCGTGCCCATCTCTAGTCACTATGCCTGCTGCATTCACACATCTACTTTGTATCCCAGGGGTGCAAAAATGTGACCTTCCAGATGTTTTTGAATGGCAGCTTCCATAACTCCTTACTAGTGAGGAATTATGATGGCAAGGTCTAAAGTGGAGCCATAGGAAATAAATAAATTACATACATACATACATACATACATACATACATACATACATACATACATACATACATACATACATACATACAAATAAATAAATAAATATATTTTTTTAAAAAGCTCATAATTGTTTATCTATCCCTGTGGTTTCCTCTAAACCCAGGATTAAGGGGACAGACTCTCAGGATGTGGTGTGAATTTTGCCTAGGGAAAAGGTAGCTAGCAGCCTGGGAATCTCCCATCCATGAGCAGGTAGGCAGTTTTTCTCTTTTACTTCCTGACCGTATCTTTCCACTAAATTTGCTTGACAGCCGGGCCAGATAGCAGGGAGAGAAAGTTTTCCCTTAAATCTGTGTCAGAAAATCGAAGCTCCAAAGGTCCTATCCATATTAAGATAATGTGTTTGCTAAGCAAATTATATAGGTGGCATGAGAAGGGAGAACAGGGAAGATTTTTTAAAATGAAAAACCACAAAAACAACAACTGAATAGCTTACATTTTATGCCAGCTTGGACTGAATACTTATTCACTGCAGCATCCATGAACATCTGGGGTGAGTAAATCCAGAATACATCCCAGGGTGACAAGTTGATGCCCAACTAAAGGAGAGCCAAGAAAAGCTATCTTTTGAACGTTGTATCCCATCATCCTTAGTCCCTGCCCCCATGTTAATGTCTGGGGGTGGGGGGAGAGACATTAGCATTTCCCCAAGGTTTCCTCATGTTATAAATACTTTTATATGTTTATTAGGGTTTGACCAGAGAAGATGACAAAGGGACAGGCCACTTGATTCTCCACCAGCTAGACTGAAAAATCCAAATAGGAAGGTATTAATTAGAAATAGACAGCTTTTTACCACCTCTGATTGTCTTGATACATCTTCCACATTTTGTGGACCTGGAAGCTTGGGAAAGACCTGTGAGCTTCAGGGTACTATGCATACCAATTGTCTTGGACAGGAATACTTTGAGATTTATTAAGCAGCTGTTCCAAAACATTGGTCCTTTGATGCTGGGCTTCCAATTCCAGAAGCTGCAGTCTGTTTTGCCAATGGCCAAGGACTCTGGGAGCAGTCAGTTGAGAACCTTTGGAAACCCAGGGTTTGGAACAATCACAGCTATAGAGACAAGGATGCCAGAAGGGCACTCAGGATCCTTGTTCTACATCTCAGAGAGAGATTCAGAAGGATCCCCATTAAAAAGAAATAAAAATAAAAGCTTACATGTTTTTGTACCAGTGGTACAAAAAGGTTATATAAGATCAAACTCTACTAGTTAGATACAAATACTAAATTTAACAGCCCTAGGTTTATCTGTGCAGATTCTTAGTCATCCAAGTAAGGTTTTCCAGACGTTGAGTCATGGCAACTAGACTTTTTTTTCTTGTTAGATCAAAAACGTTTTGCTACTCATCTAAGTAGCTTCTTCAGTCTAGGAAGATTGGTAGACCTGTTTGTCCTTTACATTGGCTTCATATTGGTCTGAATAGTCCCATCAGATGGACCATGACCAGGAGTGTGTGAGGTACAAAGGTGTGACATTTATTTATTTATTTATTTATTTATTTATTTATTTATTTTATTTATTTATTTAACAGCTTATATGCCACCCACTACCCAAAGATCTCTGGGTGGCTTACAATTGCATTCACACACCTCTGGCCATTTTCCATACAACAAGACTCTTCAGACCAGGATGAAGCAAAACCAATGTCGATTGTCGAGCATAAACTGAAGGTCTCCCACCAACTTTCCTCAGGCTGAAGAAGCTACTTGGATGAGTAGTGAAATGTTTTGATCTAACAAGAAAAGAACTCCAGTTGCCACAACTCAACGTCCAGAGCCCTAAGGTATGGCTATCAAACGACTGACAACAATCCTGTCAATATCTCAGCATTTAAATGTAGGCACCTAGTTAAGAACAAGCAGTAGATTAGTCCATATACTGTATAGCAGTACACATCATTTCTGTAGATGGCTAAAAGCCTTTTTAAAAAAATATCCAAGAATATGAGCAGCACTGTTGTTGCTGCATTCTAAGGATTACTTTCTTCTCCATGAAAGAAGGAAGAAACTAGCCAATTATAAATAACCAGAAATATATGGGAAAGGTCTGGCACATTTTGAGGAAATAAGTAAGCCTAGGAGGCCTTAGCACAAAGCTCCCAGAGGGAAGAAAGAGAAACATGATCGAGGTAAAGAGATACAGAGCAGGTATTTCTAGCCTGGAACCGACAGTACTTTCTTCCAGAAGGCTGAAGATAATTTATCAGAAGCATTGCTGGTTTTGTGACATGCACTCATCCTATCTAAGTCCTGGCAGACAAGTGTTGGCTCGTTTCCCTATATAAAACCCTATTTGACCTACAGAGATGTGGGATACAATCAACAACATGAGAGTTAGCTATATTATCTAGGCTGGTCATTTATACAAATGACGCTGGCAGACAACACAGTGGTGTGAGATATCCATGGGGTATATACATATTTACTGTCAGTTCGTTTGCTTTATTTCATACATTATACAATTGGTGGAACTGTATGAACTGGAGATCAGAGGAAAGATACTAGCTTAGTGACAGAGCACATGGTTTGCTGTCAGCAAGTCCTCGGTTCAGTAGCATCCCATGGAAAACTTGCAAGGAAGCCTGTCTTAAGCTGCATTACTGATCCCTGTAGAGCAGCAGGGGGCAAGTGTGACTCCCCAAATGCTTTTGAACTGCAACTCCTATAATAACATCACCACGTGCTATAGTGGTTTTAGGATCTCCAGACATTCAACAACATCTGGAGAGCAGCTGCTGCCCATCCCTGTGTGACAGCCACAAGCTAAAGAGACAAACAGCCTGACATGATATAAAGGAGTTTCTTTTGTATGTTATGCATCCGAGCACTCTGGGACTGTACCAGGATTTAAGAGGAATATGTGAATATATACAATAGCTACCCTCGGTTATTTTATTTTACTATTCTTTTACAAGGAGAACCTTCAAGTGTTTCTAAACCACGAAGCCAATTTGGGTTCTGCTGTAAAAAAAAGCCTTACAGAAACCAGACCTAGGAAATGTATGCTTGCTTGTGTTAACTTTTGAAAGCGGAGCAGACTTATGTCAATATATCACCACTTATGGAATAAAGCAAGCAACTGACAACAATGCAGATGTGTAATGTATGCCAAGGAAAGGAAAGCTTTTCTCACACCACTGTGTTGTTGGACACCATCTATAAAACTTCTCTAGCTGAATAATACAAATGGGAAACAACAAGATGTTAGAATCAGGCTATTGGAAGTTGTTTATCACAAATAAATAAGGGGCAATGAAGAAAGGACAATTTGCTTGAGAGCTTCCAAACAAATGCTATCTTAATAGCTGTTTCTCTTGTTGTTTAATTGCTGTGGAATTATAACTGAAGCCTGTGTTTATTTACCACTCGATTATGTCCAGATTGCTACTACCAGATATTCGTAGAATTATTTTCTCTTTTGGGCTGGCTGTGGTTTGATTTGCTGTCACTTCCATAAAGCAGAGCTTTTCACATTTCTTTAAAATGTCTCATGGAGAAGCATGCAGCCACACAAAACACACGGACAAATCACCCACACTTGTTCAATTGCAGAAATTACATTTTTTTTCTGCTGAAAAATCCAAGCAAACAAGGAAAACACCCACCAGATGGAAAACAATTTTGCGCGGTATACTTGATAAAAGGAAGAAAGACAACACGAGAGGTTAAAAAGAGATAGGGAGGACGGAAGGCAGATGACATGGGACAAGCTTGATGATCAAATGTGGAGTCTGCCTCTGCACTCTTGTATTTTGCTTTAATAGGGATAATATAATGCATTTGAATGAGAACATGCCAAGTCGTACGATTTGGACCATCCAGGCCACTGGCATCCTCTCTGCAAATTTCAAATTGACAGGAGTGCATTTGCACAGTAAAACGTAGTGTGTCGGCTGTGCCCATTTCTTGAGAGGTCTGGTCTGGCCACAGTGAGGCATGTCTTAGTTACATCCAGGCTGGACTGCTGTAACACACTCTGCATGGGGTTGCCTACGGAAAAGGTCAGGAAATTTCAGCATGTCCGAAACACAGCAGCCAGGTTGTTAACAGGTGCTGGCCACAGAGATCACACAGCACTCTCCACCTCTGGTTATAGCCGCTCCACTGGCTGCCGATCCATTTCCAAGCTGAAATCAAAGTGTTGCTTATAAAGCTATCTCAAGGACCATATCTCCCTTTATGAGCCTCCCTGGGTATTAAGATGATCGGGAGAGGCCTTTCTCTCTGTCCTGCCACCTTCATAGGTTTGTTTGGTGGATAAACACGAAAGGGCCATCTCTGTTACTGCTCCCAGATTTTGGAACCCTTTCCTGTAGGAGGCTAGGTTGACCCCATCTGTCCTACTCATTCTTTCTCTTCAGGCAAGATTTCCCTGAGTGACTGCTTGCCGGAGTGGGGTTTTAAATGGATTTTTTGAACTTATTACTTTGCATGTGTTTTGGTGATGCTAATTTTTTGTACGGTATGTGTTTGATCCTTCATTATTATATTTGACCTGTGTGCGGTTAGATATGGCCTGGGGAGGAAGCTTTAAAAAATTGGCTAATCTGGGTCCCTTATGCCACCCTAGCCCAAATAAAACCTATTGTATCCCCAGTTCTGTATTTTGGAACAGATTATTAAGCAGACACTAGGCAACCAGTGGCCTAGATACCTTAAGCACATCCGATCTCACCTGATTTAGGAAGCTAAGCAGGGTCGGCCCTGGTTAGTCCTTGGATGGGAGACCAGCGGGGAATACCAGGCGCTGTAGGCACCTGGAGTAGGAACTGGCAAACCACTCCAGTATTCCTGCCAAGAAAACTCCGTGGACATGGGGTCACAAAGAGTCGGTCACGACTGTAACAGCGCAACACACACACACAGGCAAGTCGCAAGAAAACAATGCAACAATAACTAGAAGTCAAGAACAAATCTTGCCAGACTAACCTGATCTCATTTTTTGATCAGGAACCTCTCAGGTAGACAGAGGGAATGCTGTAGATGTAAAAGTGCTTGGTTTATATGCCGCCCCATAGTGCTTCAAGCACTCTCTGGGTGGTTTACAATTTAATTATGCAGGCTACACATTGCCCCCCCCCCCAGCAAACTGGGGACTCGTTTCACTGACCTTGGAAGGATGGAAGGCTGAGTCAACCATGGCAATTACTTCACGTCCTTCTTTGTTCCACGACTAGTTTTGTACCCTGACAGCGTTGGTTGCGATCACACGATCACATGCTTTTGTCCCTGTTTCAGTGTTCCCATTGTCATGATAAATTGTCTCGTGACAAGTGTTACCTCACAGTCTTGTACATGACAAACACTGAATTTGGCTAGCTTCCTTTTTCCTTTTTGGTTTTTTTTTGGGGGGGGGCTTAAATTTTTCGCTCCTGAAAAGTTAAAAAAAGGACAGTTTTCTGAGATAAACGAATGTTTGGTTGTGTGACAGTCGTTACTACACGGTGTCTTGTCTCAGAACAGAAAGTGGGAACAAAGAGTGACAAGGGAAAACCCTACCCCAGCACCAGGTATAGTATTGTCGCACTTAGCACCTGTTCCGGGGGCATGGTCCAGACAAATATCAGTAGTTGTGCGAGGGATGTGAAGTAATTTTTTTTGTACCACTCCTAAGCGCAAGACTAACAGAGACAAAATGGACATGGAATAACCACCTATGAGCCTGCTACCTGGGATTGAATACCAGGTCGTGAGCACAGTTTTAACTGCAGTACAGGCATTTAACCACTGCACCACGAAGCTCAATATATCTCAACTTCAGTAAAGCTTTTGACAAAGTTCCCCATGATATCCTGATTAGCAAGATGTGGGCTGTTTGAGTCAAGTGCATGGTGGATACACAGTCGGCTATAGAATCATACTCAGAGGATAATGATTAATGGTTCCTTCTCTAAATTGGAGGAGGTAACAAGTGGAGTACCCCAAGGTTCAGTCCTCGGTCCCATGATCTCCAACATGTTTACTGATGTCTTGGACACGGGAGCTCAAGAAATGCTTGTAAAATTTGCAGATGACACAAAATTGGGTAGAATAGCTAATACCTTGGAAGGCAGAAACAAAATTCAAAATGATCTTGATAGGATATAGCACTGGGCAAAGTACTGCACCTAGGAACAAGAAACCAAATGCCCAGTTACAAGATGGGGGATACTTGGCTCAGTAATGCTATGTGAGAAGAATCTTGGAGTTCTTGTAGATCATAAACTGAATATGAGCCACCAGTGTGAGCAAATGCTATTTTAGGTCGCATTAACAGAAGTACAATTTCCAAATACCATGAGGTGCCCGTCCCCCTCTATTCAGCACTGGTTTGGCCTCAAATTGAGTACAATTGTGTCCAGTACTGGACACTACACTCCAAGAAAGATGCTGACAAACTGGAACGGGTTCAAAGAAGGACAACAAGGCTGATCAGGGGGTTGGAAACCAAGCCGTATGAGGAAATACTGAAAGAATTGGGCATGTTTAGCCTGGAGAAAAGAAGACTGAGGGGCAATAGGATAGCACTTTTCAAATATTTGAAAGGCTGTCATATAGAGGGGCAGGATTTGTTCTCGATCATCCCAGAGTGAAGGAAGTGCAACAAAAGGCTGAGGTTATGAGAACCCAGATTTTGGCTGAATATCAGGAAAAAATTCCTAACTGTTAGAGTAGTATGGCAAAGGAACCGATTACCTCGATAGTAATGCGTGAGGCATTCAAGAGAAATCTGGACAGCCATTTGGCAGATATCCATGGATTCATATCCCTGGATCAAGCAGGGGGTTGTAGGCCCTTTCCAACATCACTGTTCTAGCAACTTTTATGACATATCTACTTAAAGTCCTATTCTAGATGTTACTAATAATTTGGTTTTATATGAGATATGGAG
Organism: Phrynocephalus versicolor; assembly: GCA_023846285.1. Classification (NCBI taxonomy): domain Eukaryota; kingdom Metazoa; phylum Chordata; class Lepidosauria; order Squamata; family Agamidae; genus Phrynocephalus; species Phrynocephalus versicolor. Next base: position 70,646,436 of record JAHTLZ010000010.1, read on the forward strand.
ATAGCCCCTCGAAAGCTTGGGGGGGGGGTCGCAAAAGGAACATGTGTTTAGTGGAGTGGCAGCTACAAGCTGAAACTCTTGTTGTTTCCATTTCCATTTTCCTTGAGAATTAATTATTCTTTCTATGAGGGGAGAAAGACTGGTTGGAGCTAGAGGTTGAGAGTTCAATTTTCCCAGTGTGCTTCCTGTGAACGGAGCCAGCCCATGTGGCTTTGGGCAAGCTGCATAGTCCCAGGGGCAACCCCAGAAGAATCGAATAGCAAACCACTTCTGTGTATTCTCTATCTGCATAACCTTGAAAATGGTCGCCATAAGTCAGGATTGACTTGAAAGTACATGATGATGATGATGATGATGATGACGACAACGACGACGACGACGACGATGACGATGATGATGATGATGATGATGATGATGATGATGGGAAGAAAGATAAATAAACAGAATAAAATAATAAATAAATAGTAAATACTGGTAATTATTGTACCTTAGAATGCAATTTAGGAATATTGCAGGGTTTCTTTAAAAAAATCCTGCTAAATCTCAGGAACTCCTGTATTCATATCAAAGTCAGCTTTGGGTTTGAAAACCAGCAAAATAGGATCAAAATAGGTGCACAGCTTGGCAAAGATAATTTTGTGGGGATAGAATTCACAAAAATCTTGCTCCCACCCCCCCACCCACCACCCCACCCCGGAGTCAGCGTCGTCCGCCCTAGCCATGCTGGCTGAAGGATTCTGGAGGTTGTATTCCCCTCAAAAATAACTTTGCCAAATGGTACACACATTCAGTCCCCATTAGCTGCAGTTAGCAAGAGTAAAATCACAAAGCTGGGAAAAGCTGGCACTACAGATGGTGATGGATCGCTGCCTGTCAGAGCATTAGGCTCAATGGAGCAATGATCTGAATCAGCATAAAACCACTTCAGGTCAGCTTCAAATCAGCCAAGATCCATTGTGAGCTGATCACCACTTTGTAGATATCACCCAAGGTAGCAAAAGCTCCAACATAATAATATTGCCAGCCACCACTACCAACCAACACAAGTGTAATGATAATAAGTTGTACAGTCTTCCTCGTATCGATTGGGTAGGTTATGCCGGAGAGAGAAAATTTCCTGGATTTTTAAAAAAGATGGCTTCCTAGTTCTGGGACCCATGCAAGGAGCATTTGTTCTTGATTTAGTCCCACGTGAAGCATAGAGATTGGGTCGATAAATAAGTATAGCCAAGCTGCTAAGAAACAGTAATCATAACATTGTCAGATTCAATACCTTGGTGAGAAAGGGGTGGTGGAGGAAAACACTATTTATTGAAAAAAAGGAAATATCTGTGTGGGATTGGAAAAAAAATCTCATAAGGCTGGCTTCCTCAAGAATAAAATGCTATACAAAAAGATCATAACAGAGGCATAAAGACCAATGTGAATATATGCCACAAATCAAAAGAGGTCAAGGTATCTCTAGTGCTGAGGATATCATACTGGGAAGACAGGTTAATAGCTGGATGCACCCATCATGTGTGCTTGGCACCTGGTGCTTCCAATGTATTAATTAATGACCTGGCTAATGGGTTGCATGATTAAATGGCAATAACGGGAGCATATGATACAGCGCTATGAAAACCAAAGCGTTCATTTTGGAGATTTCATAACACTGAGAGGACGGGCAGCACATTGTCCACATTGACATAAGTACAAAGATCGAGCGCTGATGTATGCACATTAGTCATAAAAAGGACCCACCTCTCCTTAGCACCCCATCAGCTTTCCAATTAGCCAATGCCGCTCAAAAGCAAAATTTTAAAAACCATTGTGAGCGATTAGAAAACCTTTGTGTGGTTGTCAAAAAGGCAAACAGAAAAACCGTGAATATTAGGTGAAAATGCTATTAAGCTTTATGTGAAATCATCATTGGGAACATATGAAGCTGCCTTTTATTGAGTCACTTGATGGGCTTTCCTAACTTTCCTTCTACTAGTGGTGACTTCTGATTGCCCCGCATTCCCATAGTCCCCAGCACCACCAGCAGCCATGCTGCTTGTGGAGTTGGGGGGTTGCCCCACTCACACCAAATTTCCAAAGAGGACTGACAGCAGGCTGTATGTGAAACTGATGAAGTGTCTTCCTTGCCACCATCCAGAGAGACAATTCTGTAGTTGGAATTCCACAGATGAGAAAACTGGATCCAATCCAGTGCATATGGCTGATAACAGGATCTCAGAAAAGGCACAGAAAACATAATAACTAACATTATACAAGTGGTGCACAATTGCATGGGCTGAGGACCTACCGATTTTGGTGAAGCACAAGCATACGTGGCTTTGGGGCAATGCCTGGGAAAGGTCTGTTTCGGTTTGTTTTTAAAATAATTCTCTGGAATCTGGATGTTGGGTCAAGTTTTCATCAGTCTGCTTGGATGAGTAGTAAAATGTTTCAATCTCTCAATAAAAGAAGTCCAGTTGCCCTGACTCAACTTCCAGATAAACTCACCTGGATGACTAAAAATCTTCACAAACAAATTTTCTGGAACCTTCAACCTGCATGACTACTGTGGCTAAAAGTTTCACGTGAGAAATGATGGAAAAGAGAGTTGCCTTTGTGATGGAGAAAATGTACATTTAGAAGTTTAGAAGTGGTTAACTTAAGAAATATTAGAGACATGAAAAATCATTTTAGGAGAGGGGCAAATGGGGAAGAACATATTTAAATGCAGAAGCAATTTAAGTACCACACAAGCGGTTTTAAAGCAAAGGAAATACAGTTTCAAGTAATCACTACTGCAGAGTGCGGGTAATAGAGCTCAAAAATAGTAACAGAAAATAGGAATTGACGTTTGTTAAGATGGTCAGAATATTTACTTGTCAAAGGTGCCCTGAAACATTACTGTCAAAAACTAAGGATGGTCGAAAAAGAATGAGATTGGATAGTCTTTCTGTAAATGCCAGTCCCTATGCTATTCAGATATATTAGCATTTAGTACAGTATACTGAACAACCATTCGATGGAGTTGAAACTGACCACTGTGGCAGAATACTTTGCTAAACCGACTCAGCCCTTCTGGTGTGATCTCTCTACGGCCACCTGTTCATTCCCCCCCCCCTTAATCTTCAGGGAAGTAGCTATGTCATCTATGCAACTATACATACAAAAGGCATGCAAGAATGACAAGTTCTTTCAAAGATGAATTGTTTGATGATTTTTTTTTTAGAAATTGCAGTGAAAGTTGCCTGAAAGCACTTGGAATAAATGAATCACTGAGAGCAGATAAGATAGAAAGGAATTATTTCACTGACTGTGTCAAATTATAGCAGTTAGTCTTTAAGGTGACACAATTTTCTTCCTTCCTTCCCTCTTTGGCTTTGCTTTTGTGCTGCTTGTTGAAATGATTGCACAGGCTAACATGGCTACGACTTAGGGAAAACAATTGTATCAAACATCTGTTGTCCCTAATACATGACCTATACTCTGGGCAAGAGGCAATTTGTGAATCAGAGTATGGAGAGAGGGAATATGGAGAACCAGAATACTGTGGTTTGTAATTAGCAAAGGGATGTTTAATCCCCTATCTGTTCAAGTATATGTACTGTAGAACATACCATGCAGAAAATTAGATTAGCTTCAAGTGAAATATTGGTGAAGACTGGTGAAAGAATCATAAGATATGCAAATTATGCCATATTATTGGCAGACATTTACAAGGACTTGATGTGTCTGCTCAGCAAAGTTAAAGACGATGCAAAAGAAGGGCTATATTTAAACATTAAAAAGTCAACAATAATGGCTACCATGATTGAATGGGCTTTGACCATTTGGGGTGCTAATGGGTCCCTGCCATAAACAGATGACATCATCTCAAACTCACACTCAGTTTGGAGGAAGGGGATTGAATTAAATTGGAGAGGTAGAAAATGGCAGAGACCATGGCAAAGTCTTGGGTGTTTTCCCACCTTGAGGAAGATATTAAAGTGGCAAGGACAGCAAGCTGGAAGGGGCAGAGGAGAAGAGGAAGCAGGGATAGCCAGTGGAAAGATAGAAGCAGACAGCAATATTGGATGCAGCAGGAGGGCAGGGGGGCCAAACCCATGTTTTCACTGACTTCTTGGTGTCTATGGACAAACCTTCTCTTGGGAGTAGTCTGCCTTATTTTTTCCGTGACAGCCTGTTCTAGGAAGACAAAGAGGGTCACACAAGGACTGAGGAGGTGAACTGACGTGCCTGTAAACAGGAACCAAGAGATGCCTAAGGCCCCAAATTAACTCTAACCCATCTATGCTTCCATTGCAGCTTCAGAGGCTGTGCCAGATGGAGAAGGACATGCGAGAGGGCAGACTGGCCCTGTACAAGACCTCCTTTTGACCTGCTTTGTACACTATGGCTGGGGAGTCCAATGTTCTCCATTACACCTTAAAGACCCTGGTTTTTTAAAGGCGCTTTCATACAACTCCTAAAATCCGAGGCAAAGGGCTCCCAGATCTGGAGCTTAAAAATGTTTTCCCACCAGCTCAGGACTTAAAAAAAATTAAGTACGACCACGCCCACCTAAGCGCGCCCCAGCATACCTTTCAAGTACCTGGCCTCCAGGAGGTAAAAAATCTTCCAATGCGGATTGTAAAGCTGTGAATGCCAGGCTCCCTCGCCTTCTGTTTGTTTGTTTTTTGTCCCCGCCGCCCCTTTAAGAGACAGAAATCACTACGGGGCTGCTTCAACCAGCAGATGGAGGTGAGCCTGCATTTTTTTCCTCCCTTTTTTTCTCCCTCCCCTCACGCAGACAGGAACAATGGAGTGCGGAGGAGTGGGAACACAGGAAGAGTGACAAACCCCCACAATCTCTGGTCCAAATTTAAGTTGCCACCGGATTTTAGAGGTCGTGTAAAAGCAGTCTGTGTGAATCCCTTCCGTTGTACCCAGTAAGATTATAGAGAAAGACTGCAAGTGAAATATCAAAATCCTTGCAATAATATGTGTGATGTTTTATTTTATTGTATTCAAAATATTTTTATCTCGTCTTCCTCCCGAAAAGGATCCAAGGTGGCTATATTAAAGATATTTCTTTGTCGAGCTATAGCAAATCAGCTCTTCTTGGACAGAATGGACAACACAGGGATATATTTTGTGGTCCTCTTCCTCATGGAACAGATGCTCCCCTTCACACTGCAGGAAATGTACATGACTTAATGTTGACAGAGAAGAAACTCAGAGAATAACAAAAGAAAAAGAAAGGAGGAAAGCATGTTGTGGCATCTAAAAGACTGCTGTATTCTAATGTGAACTTTTTTGGAAAAGTCTACTTCTTCAGACATGAGAATGGGACTGCATGGCAAATACCGATAGTTATAAATGCCCTCAGATCACAGCACAAGCTGTTGACCTGGCCAAGACCTTTAAAATCCCTGTTGATATTCAGTTTCCCTCCCAGGGAGCATTGCTCTATAAACAATGACAATAATAGGTGACTAAATTAATCTCAGGCTATAGATAATGAGCAAGAACAATATGGTAATGAGGAGGAACAATATGGTAATGAGAAGAAGATGAAATCATTAGATTTTCTATTCTAGTTCCAGCCATCCTTCAAATGGAGACCCTGGCCTCCAAAGAAGACTTTGGGCTCTGTTACACAGGTATTTCTCCTGCTGTTTGGTTTGCTGCGAGGATGAGTTGGTTTGCTGTTTTTTTTCCAGTACAGTAATCATATGATCAGATCACTGAACTGAACCCTCCTGACTGTCAAGACTCTTTCAAATTGGAATTTCCAACATCATGAAGTGGTTTAATAAGCAAGCCACTTCAGGATATTGGCAAATTGAACATTTCCTCTGCTCCTTGGCAGAGAAGCGAGTGAAGTGAAGTTTTTTTAAGACCCTGAAAGGTGTTGCAGCATCACTTTAAAAAGAGAAAGAAAATAATATTTTCTTTGGTTTGTCTGAAGGGCCAGTTGAGAAGCTGCCTGCAAGCCAAATCTTTAGTTTAGATATAGAAGGAGCCAGACCAAACTGGATTGATTGAATTCCCATATATGTCATTTTGATGTGAGGATCACACCAAATGACATACTGTCATACTGGACCTGAGGTGGCTTACAGTAATGAGGGATAATATACAGTCCAGTACAATTAAGACATGTTCAAGTATGTGAGAACAAGGAATTGAGGGACATCTTACAGCATTGATAGACAACATTACATTAAAGCTACAAGGTTATCAGTAGTTATAAACACGATGTCTATGTGATCCTATAGATTCATATAAAATACACATGGTAGCCCATCATTCAGGGAAAGCTTGCCTGAAGAGAAAGGTCTTTGCCTGTTTCCGGAAGGACAACAGAGATGAGGCAGTCTTGGCCTCTAGTGGGAGGGAGTTCCAGAGTATGGACGCAGCAGTCAAGAAGGCCCTTTCATGGGTTCCCACGTGGCGTACCTGTGAGGGTGGAGGGAAGATAGAAGGGCCTCTCCTGATGACCTTCACACCTGAGTCGGTTGATACTGTGAGATTCGATCTTTGAGGTAGCTAGGACCCAGGTCGTATAATGCTTTGTAGGTCGTCAGCCCCTTGAATTGGGCTCGATTGCTGATTGGCAGGCAGTGGAGCTGTTTTAATAGCTGTGTAATGTAATCTCTGTACTCCGCTCCAGTCAGCAGTCTGGCTGCTGCATTTTGGACCCGCTGAAGTTTCCTGAGACTTTTCATCGGTAGCCCCACATAGAGTGCATTGCAGTAGTCCAGAAGGGACGTTACTAGGGTATGTGTCACTGTGGCCAGAGCTGGTTTCTCAAGAAAGGGACATAACTTGCATACTAGCCTTAATTGTGCAAATGCGCTGCTGGCCACATGAGATGGATTGGCTTGATAAAGAAGCCATGGCCTCTAGTTTACAAGACCTGAGCCAGACTATTAATAACAGAACTTTCTAGAGGCCCTTAATTCATAGAGTCACCAAAGGGCAGAAACATTTGGTAGCATATAACAACAACAAATCTGTATTAGTCTACTGCAGCAAAAGCAACAAAAAGTCTTTACTAGCTCAAGGACTAACACGTTTTGTTCTTTAAATTTCTCTATGGCTTTACCTTTCATATCCATGTCTAATCACAAACTCATTCACAGATATGTGTAGGTCAGGACACGTATAATCTGGACATTTAAAGATCACGAGATTTTACAACTATGTTTGCCTTAAAGTTGGAAGGAGAATTTGGTTATTTTCATTTAGGTCTTTTCATGTCTATCTGAGTTGGAGGGAGACAATTATTTTCTCAGAACATTTTAGGTGGTATGAGAAAGGCAATTATCCATACACTTTCCCCTCTGGCAAACACATTTCCCAGGATTGTTTATTGTTTTGAAAACCTGCCAGATTTGTTTCACTAAAATGACAGTGGGGCAAGAGAGAAAAAAGTGTGTACAACTTATTTCTATCATACTATTTTCAGTTCTCCTAAAAATTGTTACCTATGTCAACCCAGGAACTTCTCATAGAACAAGCAATAACAGAATTGGTACTCATTTTCTAAGATAAATTTATTTAATTTATTTGCTGGTGACGTGTGTGTGTGTGTGTGTGTGTGTGTGTGCGCGCGCGCGCGCGTGTGTGTTGTGTCGTTACAGTCGTGACCGACTCATCGTGACCCCCTGTCCATGGAGCTTTCTTGGTAGGAATACTGGAGTGGTTTGCCAGTTCCTACTCCAGGCGCCTGTATCATGCCATTTTTCAGTGACCTCAAAGTGGCATAAATGGCTCTTCCGTCTCCTCCTCCTTGCTTTGTCCTCACAAAAATTGTGTGAGGTAAAGTGTCAGGAGAAAGAGAGGCTGATCCCCCAAGATCACCCAGTGGGATCCATGTACTGGTCCAACATTTTAATTACTCAGCACCAATGTTGCCTGGCAGGTGGCGTATTGTGGCGTGTTGCTTTCATTTAAAAAAAAGTATGACTCACAAGAGCCAGGAGCTGCTATATTTTATAGCTGGTCTTCTAGTTTCCAATCACAAAGACCATTTCTTAAAGCTGTGATTCCCCTGTATCACCACTAGAGACGGTGATACAGGGGAATCACAGCTTTAAGAAATGGTCTTTGCCAGGCATGTCCAAACTTCGGCCCTCCAGATGTTTTGGACCACAACTCCCACAGTCCTTTACCATTTGAAATATAGGCTTGGAATTCTGGGAGTTGTGGTCCAAAACACCAGGGAAGCCGAAGTTTGGACATGCCTGGTCTTTGCGATAGAGATGAGTGTGAACAACTCAGTTGTGCTTCATGCTCAATCAAATGCACAGCACCATGGGCGCCTTGGGTCCTTTTCCAAGGAGAAAAGCGGGGTAAAAATACTCTAAAATAAAATAAATAAATAAAAAATAATGGCCTCCCTCACCCCACTGCCAGCTGGCCACTCACATTGCTTGGCATGCCACCAGGGTCCTCCTCCTCCTCCTCCTCCTCCTCCTCCTCCAGGATATGTGCCAGTCTGAGCAGGAGCACGGGCAGCCCTTCCCTGCCTCCTCAGTCCGCCAAGCGCCTTGACAAGGAGGCGGGATGGGGATTCTCCCTGCACAGCTGACAAGGGTGTGGGTCTCTTGAGGAGGCAGAGAATGGCTGCCCAAGCTCCTTCCCAGACTGGTGCACCACCACCAGAGGAGGAGGAGGAGGACCCACCCATGGTGTGCCAAGCAAAGTAAGAGGGCCAGCCGGCTGTGGAAGAAGAGGGAGGCCATGTACGGCACTGTACATTTTGTGCCCATCTCTTGCACCTCTTTTCACTCCAGCTAAGCATGTCGGCCAAGCAGCAATCTGAAGCTAAAAACACAGCTGAGCTCTGTTTTTTGCCATTCCTTGCTGCCAGCGCACCTGCTTCTCTGTAGACACATATAATTCCTCCCGGTTCTGCTCTGCTCTGCTATTCTTAAACATTTAGTAAGCAACCACCGTGCACTCTGGGTTACCATAACAGCAGCCTACTGGTAATATGAATGGGGGTGAGAAAATGTCACAGTATATTTGGGGGTCACACAACCAGTTGCACTGCTTGGTGTTTTGCTGTTGGTTGGAGATTGCATTTAGCACAGATTGTTTTTCCCCCGAGGATGATCCTTGTGTTCTAGACAACCTAATTTCCTCTCTGACACGCAGAAGGCAAGGTGGGAGACAGCTGGCATATCTCTATTTGCATAGACTCAGCTCAGGTGAGCGGAATACAAAAAGCCCCTGATGTCACCTAGTGGGGTAGGAGCCAAGAGTTAGGGCCACTTCTCAAGTTGCAAGGAGGGTGGGGGGAATGGCATTTGGTTCACTCTGAAGGGTGACATTTGAAGTTTTATGGGGAGGGACATAACATTTTCACTTAAGGGGGAGCACAGTTCACTGCAAGGGGTATCAAGGCCTCTTGTGGGATACATTAAATATTAATTTTTAAGAAAAGCAGTGTACTACTGTATATAAAAACACTCCTCGGGATTATTTGCTATACCTCTTAAGAAACAAGCAATACAGGCAATCCAAAAAAATTGGCAATGTTAGCGTTTTTTAACTACGACTCCCAGGATCCTCCAGGAGTTGTAAACCCAAAAATGTAACGTTTCCAAGCTCTGAGTGTCGTTCTTTCTGAAATCATTAAGTAGGCAATATTGTAGCGTGGGGTTAGTGATTCAGCAGTAATTTCAGCTCTGAGACAAAGAAGGCTGGAAACAGCTTCTAGTGAACAGCTCTTTAATCAAGGAGAGACAAGACTGGGGACTGGGGAGAGGAGGTTACATTTATAGGGGCCAGGACTGGCTAGGAAAATATACATTTTGGAGGGAACAATTACAACCAATCACAAGGCTGCCTTTTGGCGGGAACCAATAGGATTGAAGATCCAAATGCAGCAACTATAATCAACCAATAGGCCTGTTCCCTTTTGAACAGGGAGGCAGTTACTTCAACCAGCAATTACAGATCAATACACAACACCCCTCCCCCCCTGGTGGGCACAGCACACGTAATCCTTTAGATATTGTGGGGCCCTGCGACTTCTAGTTGATCTCCTGACTACGGGTGTTGCAGGGGCTTCAGCAGGCAGTGTCTGTGGTGGAGAGTCTACTGTAATTGTTTCGTCTGACACGGAGGGGGTTTCAGACAGCTCAGTGTCCCTGATCTGTTCCTCGGCGCCATGAGGACCTGCAGGAGTAGATTCATTTGCTGACGCCACTGGTACCTTCATTCCTGGGGCATCTCCACTCTGGTCTTGCAGCTGGGACTCATTAATGGGGGTCGTGTCACTCTCAGGCTGCAATTCACCCATACCGGTACCAACTCTACTGGGCGCTCTGTGCCTCAGTTGGTCCACGTGCCTACGCCAGACCCTGCCATCTTCAATGGTCACGTAATAAGAGACTGGCCCAGACGCTCTGGTGATCACCCCTGGCACCCACAGGGGACCTCTGGCATAATTTCTCACCCAGACCAAATCTTCAGGAGCAAAATACCTTGTAGAGTCGCTCTCTGCCTGTGGAGGTGCTCTAGCCTTGCGGTTTGGCATTTTGTCTGGGTGGACATAGTCCAGCACTGTCACCAGTCTTCTACCTAGAAGCAGCTCTGCTGGCGACTTGCCCGTAGTAGTACACGGCGTCGCATGCTGCAAGAACAACATTCGGGCAATGTGCGTTGACCAGTCACCCTCCATCAAGCGTGCAAGGGATCCTTTGGCTGTCTGCACCATGCGCTCAGCCTGCCCATTGGATGAGGGATGAAAAGGGGCTGAGGTGACCCCTCTTATGAAATTATCAGCCAGAAATGCCCTGAATTCTTGGGATACAAAGGCTGCTCCATTGTCTGAGACAATGGTCTTGGGCAACCCATGGGTTGCAAACAGCTGTCTCAGCACCTTGATGACTGCAGCTGACGACATGCTGGGAACCATAGCCACCTCTAACCATTTAGAATATGCATCAACGATAACCAAAAAAAAACTTTCCTTGGAATGGCCCAGCAAAATCTAAGTGCAGCCGGCTCCAGGGAGTCCGGGTCTGCTCCCACCAGTGGACTGGTGCTCTGGCCACTTCTGGGCATACTTCCTGACATGCCTTGCACGTCCATACCCATTGTTCAACCTCTTGGTCCATCCCAGGCCACCATACATAGCACCAGGCCAGCGACTTCATCCTGACCATTCCCGGATGCCCCAAGTGCAGTGTATCCAGAACCCTGTTTCTCAGTGGTGCTGGGATGATTACCCTGTCTCCCCATAGGAGACAGCCCTTATGCAGGGAGAGCTCAAGTTGCCTTGTTGCGTACGGTCTAAATTTTTCCTCATGCAGGCCACCTGGCCATCCCCTCCCCACCCAAGTGAGCACACGGGAGAGAGCGGGATCTTTCCTTGTTCTCTCAGCTATTTCAGTGGCAGTTACAGGGCCCCCCGGAAGTGTTTCCAGCATCATCACTCGTTCCGCTGGGGCAGGATCTGCATCGCACACACCAGGAAGGGGCAAGCGACTTAGTGCATCAGCGTGGCAAAACCTTTTCCCTGGAACATGGGTCAGGGTGTACTGGAACCCATTCAGGAATATAGACCATCGCAGCATTCTTGGGGAGAGAATCTGCGGCGTCTGTTTGTTCGGGTGGAACAATCCTAACAGAGGCTTGTGGTCAGTTTCAAGGAAGAGGTGGTGACCATATAAATAGTCATGAAACTTTTTAATCCCTGCCACTATTGCCAGGGCTTCCTTGTCAATTTGTGCGTAGTTGCGCTCCATTGGCGACAACGTACGAGAATAGAATGAGATGGGCTTTTCTGACCCATCCGCTTCCCTATGGCTCAGCACAGCTCCCAGCCCAAACTGAGAAGCATCACATGCCAGAACAAGAGGTTTCGACTCATCATAATGAGCAAGGACGCTCCTGCTAGTCAGCATGCCCCGCAAGGTATCAAAAGCCTTCTGCTGTGCCTGAGCCCAACGCCACACACTCTTTTTCTTCAATAGTTTATGCAATGGTTCCGCTATTGAAGCTTTCTGAGGTAAGAATGAATGGTAAAAGTTAATGTCCCAGGAATGACTGTAACTCCATCTTGTTCCGTGGGTGTGGTGCCTCAGTAATGGCTTTAATTTTAGAGTCAGTGGGGTGGATGCCCGTTGCATCAATTTTAAACCCCAAAAAATCCACAGATGGCACCCCAAAACTGCTTTTTTCCTTTTTTAGCTGCAGCCCCACCTCCTTAAATTTCAGTAACACAGCACGGATACGCCCCACTAGTTCCTGGGGGTCTTTCCCAGCAATCAGAACATCATCAAAAAATGGCAAGACCCCTGGCAGACCCCTTAACAGGCACTCCATTAGCCCTTGAAAAATTCCTGGAGCCACACAAATTCCAAACTGTAACCTGTTCACTCTGAAAGCCCCTTCGTGTGTTACGATCGTTTGTGCTTCCGCAGATTGCGGAGTCACTGGCAGCTGTTGGTAAGCTTGAGCCAGATCAAGTTTGGCGAAAATTTTTCCCCCAGCCAATTTAGCCAACAGCTGTGAGACGACTGGAATGGGGTATGAATTTCCCCTGAGTGCCTTGTTGATAGTACATTTGTAGTCTGCACAAATCCTCACTTCCCCATTCGCCTTAAGGGGTGTGACGATAGGAGTCTCCTACTTAGGAGAGTCCACAGGTGAAAGAACTCCCTGTTTGACCAATTTGTCCAGTTCCGCCTCAATTTTGGGTTGCAGCGCAAAAGGCACTCGCCTTGGCTTGAGTCGGATTGGAGCCACCCTGGGGTCCAGCTCAAAGTCAATTGGAGGCCCTTTATAACAACCCAGCTTTCCATTGAAGAGTTCAGCAAATTCTTGGCCTAATACCTCACCCAACTCTGGGGAAGTTTGGACTGAGTTGAGCCCTGATATACTCAGCCCCAAGGCAGGAAACCAGTCAGTACCCAAAAGACTGGGGCGACTCCCCTGTGCAATCACCAATTTAAGCACGGCCTGTTTCTCCCGGAATTGTACCCTCACAGCACACATTCCTAGAATGTGGATGCGGCCCGGCGTGTATGATTGCAAGGTTGCTGGGAATGGTTCCAGAGAGGGGAACTTACCCCCAGGAAAGAGCCCCCTTGCAGTCTGGTCTGAGACAATGGTGAATCCAGATCCGGAATCCACCTCCATGTCGCACGGTCGACCTTCGATCTTCACTCTGATGGATGGTTTGCCCTGCACCGGAAACTGCACGATCTCTCCGTTGATCTCTGTGAGATAATTGCAGTCGTCCAGGAGATGAGTCGTGGTGGATGATCTGCGACACGTTGATCTAGGTGATTCCGTTGTTGCAGCTGCCACTGACCGACAGACCCGGCCGATGTGTCCTGTCTTACCGCAAGCCCTGCACGTAGCATCACGAAAACGGCAGCTCTTCCGCTCATGGTGTCCGCCACAGCCTGTGCAAGCGCCTCGGCGATCTTTGGGCCGTGCATCCGCCTGACGCACCAACTCGACACCCCGGACTGGGCTCTGGCTTGGACTAGCCTCTGGCTCATCCATGGCATGGGCAGCCTCTACCCGCAGCTTCGTGGTCTTGCCACTGGCATTGAGCTCTTCCTGCTCATAATTCTCTGTGGCAGAGGCCTCTTTCAAGGCAGAGGCAAGGGTGACATCTTCCTTTGGCACAATGCGCCTTCGGGCTTTTTTGCTGCAGAGCCCCCCAACAAACTGATTCAAGAGAGTGTCTTCAAGATTTGGGAAGCCACAGTGCTGAGCAAGCTCCCGGAGTCCTGCCAGGAATGCAGCCACAGATTCTCCGGCTTGCTGCTGCCTTTTCTGGAACTCCATCCGCCAGGCCATCTGGGTTCTGGTTGGTGCCAAGTGGCTTGTAAGCCGGGCGAAAATGTCTGTGAGTGCTGTCTCACTCAGCTTTGCTGGGGTGAGCAGTGCTTTGGCCAACATGAAGGTCTCCCAACCACAGCAACTCAGGAACGTGGCCCTTCTTTTGCTGGCATCTGTGATTCCTTGAGCCACCGCGAAGAACTCGAAATGCTCAACATAGTCCTCCCAAGTGTGAGGCTCAGACGGCTGGAAGGGCTCCAAGACCCGTGGACTTTCCATTCTCCAGGCGGGCAGGGTCGTCTTCTAGCCAGCAGGTGAGTCTTGTCTCTGCTGCAATCCGGACTCTGAGTCAGCGTGATGAGCCTCTGCTACTCAGCATTCCGGATCCCATCCTCGTCGCCAGTATTGTAGCGTGGGGTTAGTGATTCAGCAGTAATTTCAGCTCTGAGACAAAGAAGGCTGGAAACAGCTTCTAGTGAACAGCTCTTTAATCAAGGAGAGACAAGACTGGGGACTGGGGAGAGGAGGTTACATTTATAGGGGCCAGGACTGGCTAGGAAAAGATACATTTTGGAGGGAACAATTACAACCAATCACAAGGCTGCCTTTTCACGGGAACCAATAGGATTGAAGATCCAAATGCAGCAACTATAATCAACCAATAGGCCTGTTCCCTTTTGAACAGGGAGGCAGTTACTTCAACCAGCAATTACAGATCAATACACAACAGGCAACTACACTCCTTCCCTTCACTAAAAGGAGAATTGTCTTCATTGCAAGCAACCTAATCCATAATGGAGAAATATACAGCTACCAATATATAATAAACATTTGCCTAAGAGCTCTAGTCAGTTGTGTCCCCTCCACACACCTCAGGGAGTGGGGGCAGTCCTACAATTAGGCACTGTGCAGCAGCTGCCTCAGACAGCCACAAGTCTCATGAGAGGGCAGTAAAGTATTATTCATTTAAATTATTCCTATTGTATTTTTACTACCAGGCTGAGCAGAAGTATTCATGGGATTGTCTACCTCATGTGACAAAATACTAACTTGTCTGGCTTGCTTTTAGATAGAGTCTATTCTGGTTTTGTTGATTGTGGGGAGCGGGGGTGTCAATAGCTGCTCAATCTCAAACAGCGAAATGTCTTCCAGTGGCTTAGCATACTAGTGCATACTATGGATCCACACCACATTCTGTGTACATGACAATTATGTCCAGCCATGAAGTAGCTATGTATCTGGAGAATGTTGCCAAAAAAGTAATTAAAGAAGGGAAAGTTGGTGACAAAGAACTTTGTAAGTTCCCAAAGCTGGAAAACTATTCAGCCGGCACTCTACCAAACCACACAGACACACAGACACACAGACACACACACACACACACACACACACACACACACACACCTCCAAAACAGGCACAGATTAGTATGTTGGTGAGAAGGCAACATCAAGAAATAAAATAAACCACCTTGGGTCCTATTCTAACAAAGTTTTATTGTTTTTCTAGATACAGAAATACATATGGAAAAGGTTATATTGGAAGGCAGAATGAAAAATCCATGAGCAGCAGGAATGTGCCAGAGATCTTTCATTCAAAGTCCATATGGATTTTACCTTGTGATGTACATTATCGCCATCCATCCTGAACCAAATGCATACACTGTGCATTTCTCTACATAGGAAAAGAAATATTGCATTTCTCATTCCGACACAGTCTTTTGCTGTTTCTCCTTAAGTAGCAATTCAAGTTGAGTCCATTTCTAGCTAAAAATTATCCTAGCTTTTTGCTTGATAAAAATAGGAGCAATGCAGGTTTCATAGGAATGAAAAGCAGGACTTCAAAGGGGAACTTTGGAATCAAAATCCAGGACTCAACCAAAGGTGCAGGAGACCGCCATGTGCAATGGGCTGTCCAACTGTATTTTGAAGAATGTGAACCGACATCATTTACTTTTTGAAGAATATTCATCCCTGGGGGCGCCAGGCAGGCTGTACTGAATACAGCTCTCTTCACCAGCGCCTTGCTGCCATCTCCCAGTATTTCTGCCTCAGTAGCATGTGTCCCTTTATCTAATAAAAGGATAAACTCAACAAATAGCAAACATCCAAGCTGCTGCTGGGTCCCTTGCTATTTGCTAGATTCTATTCTGTTAAATAATCTTGCTTTTTAGAATGATTGATGTCAGAATGCTGAAACTCTGGAGTAACCAAATGTAATGGCATGTCTTTTGTGATTTGTGACTAGAAGGGACCAAAATGGTACAGATCCGAGCCCAACTTTACTACTGCCCATCAGAATAAGCCAATCTTAGGGCACTTTTACACGACCCCTAAGATCCGCTGGCCCCTTAAATTCGGACCAGAGATCTTAGGGGTTTGTCGCTCTTCGTGCGTCTCCACCCCTCCGTACTTCCTGGCTGCTGGCTGCGTGAGGGGAGGGAGGAAAAAAAGGGACAAAAGAATAAAGCCTTACCTCCCTGTGCTGGTGGAAGCTGCCGGGGGAGCCCCGGTCACTTCCTGGTTCCTCTTAAAGGGGCGGGAGGCAAAAAACAAAAACAAAAAGAAGTGAGGAGAGCCCAGCACATCCGCATCAAATATTTTTCACCTCCCAAGAGCAGGTACAAGAAAAGTGCGCTGGGTCGTGCTTAGGTGGGCGGGGTTGCGCTTAATTGTCTGCAAACTCCGGAGCTGGTGGGGAAACATTTTTAAGCTCCGGAGCTTGCAGCCATTTGCAGCGGAGTTTAGGGGTCGTGTATAAACGCCCTTAGTATGTCCAGCAAGAAAGGGAGAGCAGTTGCCCTCCTCCTGCCTAGATCTGCTCAGGGATAGCACACAATGGAAGTTCTTAGGGAAAATATGAGTCAATGAGTCGGCACTGAACTCCAAATACACAGTGGAGGTGCCGTCGGCAAGTTATTTCAAAATGGTTTCACCTACAGATTGCTCCTTGCTTAATACAAGGTCAATTCTCACTTGATATTTTGTCATCCAGAACAAAAGTACACAATTCACTCAGCTATCAGGAAATGTGAGAACCACATGTTGAAACAAAGTGTCTTGTGCTGTTTTTTCCCCCAGTGGTTGGAAGCTGAATCTTTTAAAGGAACATGTTGTTGTATCGTTACAGTCATGACTGACTCTTCATGACCCCATGTCCATGGAGTTTCTCTTGGCAGAAATACTGGAGTGGCTTGCCATTTCCTTTTTTTTTTAAAGTAAATTTTATTATAAAACAAATCACCAACACCCCAGACAAAAACAGTGACCCCCAGGCATCTGATACATTGGATATACATTGATAATAAAACAAATTCAAATTAACAATATGTACAACTCTATATAAATTAACAATTAACAATCCGCAAGGTTTACTTAGCTTTTAACGTTTTAATTACCCCAGATTGGTCAAACATACTCATATAATTCAGTAACTTCTCAAACCATTCCTCCTCTTTCTCATTGACCTTAAACCCTTTCATTCTGCGTATCTTCATAGTTATTCTTCAGATCGTATAAATCTTTCGTGGCTTGCCATTTCCAATCCAGGCGTCTGCAGCACCTGGTATTCCCTTAGTGGTCTCCCATCCAAGTACTACCCAGGCCCGATCTTGCTTAGCTTCCAAAATCAGGCGAGATCGAATGTGCTTAGGGCATCTAGGTAGGCTAAAAAGGAACATGTAATATATACTATATGTGCTTGTTTTACTATTTTGATGGGGGGGGGCTGGGTAATCTTGGCTTCTTTTAACTGCAATAACATAATTAAATGGCTCTACCTCTGCAATAAAAGCAGCACAGTAAGCACTTACCAGGAGGTGATGGAGCAATCTATTCCTGTCCACAAACTCACTTTTCCTCTAAATCTATGGGACAGTACCATCATATCACAGATGACACAAGGCCATTCTAGAGGCTCTTGGGAACTCTTTGCATAAGAAGTGCTGGAGTTACCCAAGGCTTTTTCCATTCCCATTTCTCTTCCCTGGTCCATACTCTTCAGCAGCACCACAAAAGAAGCAAAGACCCAGGAGAAACTAAGGGCTCTATCATATGTCCTTTCAAATGCTGATTAATTTCAAGATAAAGCGTTTCCAAAAATCTTGTCCCCATGGCCACTGGGCTTTAAAACAAATGAGTTTTCCAAGACCTACCAGAGAAGTTGGGAATTTTTTGCACCCGTAAAACTTGCAAGCCAGAAGTCCGTGGGAGCTTGCATATGATCCGGTTTTCTGCTTTTTTTTCCTAGCGCTGACCAGCTCATCCTGGGGCTGGTCGGCTCTTTTTAATATTTTTTTTTAAATCCCCTCCCCCCAGTGCTGAGCAGCTGGCCTTCGGGCTGTCAGCGCTGTTTTTTCCCCCTAGCTGCTGGCCCTGGGGCTGGTCGGCACTTTAAAAAAAAAAAGAATCCTTGTATGTGGGAACGGAAATCCCACATCTTCAGTCATGTCACCAAGAAAGAAGAAAAGACGGACTTTCACAACAACCGGATCTTCCCCCAGGTGAAATATCAGCCAAAGCCATCTACTGAGACCCAGCTTATGTGCATGTCAAAGAAGACAAGACCTTAGTGAAGTTATTTTCTGGATGGAAGGACTTTAGAAAGTTCCATACTCTGATAGCTATAATAATTCATAAGACAATCTGGAGAAAGCACAATGCTTTTTGACAGAAAGGATTTAAAAATTCCTCATTTCAGGGTTTGTTCCTCATTCGGGTTTTGCGGGGCCTGTTTGCAACTCATGGATTGCCAGATGTGCTGGTCTCTGACAATGGGACCCAAATTATCTTGGGGTGTTTGAATGCTACCTCCTTAGCCTGGGTGTCCACCATGCCTTAACGCCCCCTTTCTACCTGGCCAGCAATGGGCAGGCGGAGCAGATGGTTCACTCAGCTAAGGAGGTACTGGTGCAAATGGACCAGGGGTACTGGCACAAGTGGGTAACCAAATATCTGCTTGTGCAACACATCACCCCCCTGCCTCAACAGGACAGGGCCCTGCTGAACTTCTCATGGGGTGCTGCCTGAGATCTCCACTTGACCGGCTGCACCCAGACTTTGCTGTTCCTGACCCTCCGGGTTGTGCTAACACACCACAGGCATTTGTTCCCAGGAACTGGATTTTTGCTAGGAACTATGCTGCAGAAGTAGCTCGGGTGCTGGCTATGGTTGTGGGTGTCTCCGGCCCCTGGTCTTATCAGGTGGAGCTGGAAGACGGCTGTCTTTGGCACCGCCACATCAGCTATGGTGTTGGGTCGGGGACTTGGAGACTTTGAACGACCCTCTGAGCATCTCTCTGCCCGAACCTACAGAAGCTGAACATCCACGAGACGGTGGTCCTTGGTAACCCACCCCATAGGCTGAGGACTTGCCAAAGAAAATTGACCCGGACAGTGGCCTGTCACCTCACATTGAAATGAGGCTGATCCTAGAGATCACTTTGCAAAGATATACAGACAGCCGGAGTCCTGGGAAAAAGCCTTTATTTCTTACATGCATTAGAGGGTGCCCACCTAAGCAGGTGGGGCCCCTGTCCATTGGAAATTCCAGCCTTCTGTCTGTTTCTGTGAAATTGAATCACATATAAGGCAGGAATTTTCAATGGGCATGTATCCAAGGGCTGGCTGAAAATTGTCTCCGCTTCCTTTTTTTTTTTTTTGAGTCCCTTTGTGGCCTTTTTCTGGCCAAACCATCATGTAAAACAACATCGTGACACCAATCTCATGCTTGGCCTTAGCCTGAGATTCCTTGGCCAATGGCCACATTTTGCAGAAAGTTACCGTAGTTTGGGTGCTAATGGAACACGTAGAAGATGAGGTACCATAAGATGATAGGATACTGTTTTTTAAAAAATGTCTTTAATTTTTGCTTGAATGTACAACTGTACCTTTAAGGACACTCCTGTTTTAGATCTGAGGAACTGAGAGACCCAAGGTGCAAAAGGGCTGGCCCTCAGAGGAGCAAACAACTGCTAAGCACAGATGTCTTAATAAATAGACTATAGATTTAAGAAATGTTTGTGTCTCTTTCTTGGAGCAGCAGTTAAATGCAACACAGGCTTTCTTATCAATGTGAGAGATTACTAATGAGATCAGTAAATGAGTGTGCAAAGTAAGTAACCTCAGAATCAAAGGAAGAGCCTAACCAGGGGCAATTTAAGGCCCTCCCTCCTTTCCTTCCTTCCTTCCTTCCTTCCTCACTGTTGTGAAGTGGGTTTAGTGATTTCAGCAAGTGATTTCAGCTCTTGACATAGCAGGCTGGAGACAGCTTCTAGTGTAACAACTCTTTATTCAGGAGAGAACAAGACTGGGGACTGGGGAGAGGGAGCTACATTTATAGGAGGGAGGACTGGCTAGGAAAAGATACATTTGGGAGGGAACAGTTACAACCAATCACAAAGCTGCCTTTTGGCAGAAACCAATAGGATTGAGGATCCAAATGCAGCAACTTGAATAAACCAATAGGCCTGCTCCCTTTGGAACAGGAAGGCAGTTACTTCAACATAAGCAAGTACAGATAATCGGAATACAGATCAATACACAACATTCACCACCACCACCATGGACCAGCAACATGGCTATGGTGTTGGGGAGCAGCTGGGGGGCAGCTGTGCCAACTCCATCAGGGAGCCCTCTTCACGTGGCTAGACAGCGGGCCCTGGAAAAATGCCCACTTTGAAATCTGAATAAAACAGCCCTGGGCCTAACTAGTCTAGTATCCTGCTTCCCACCATGACCTGACAGATACACTTGAAAAATCAAAAGGAGGAGAATGTGGGCACATTAGCATCCTCCTGCTGTTGCTCCCTTCCCCAATAACTGGTTTTCAAAAGCATTCTGCCCTTGATCTTGGGAGTAATATTATGACTAGTAGCCACAGCAACTGATGCTGAAGGGAGTCTCCAAACACCCAGGAAGAAAGGAGAGTAAATCTGATGCTGACTGAGGACAGGTTTAATAGCTATTTGCATTTAGCTGGCATATGTTAGAGAATGAACACCTTGGCAAGCTAAGGTTCTTTGGAATTCAGACAGATAACAAATTGCCAAAGAGAGTTACATCTGCAGATAGCTATCAGCAACCACTACTCTGGTCTGTGTTTGATGCCAAATTTCCTAACATTCTAAGCCACAAAGGAGGAGATGATTCTCAAGGATGCATCAGGTAAATACTGTATACAACAGGAAAAGGGTGACTTTGGAAGGTTCAGGAGCCATTTTTGTCTTCCCTTGTGCTTTTGTGAATGAAAAGCCTAATCTACTGGCATTTCAAAAGTGCCTTCCAGTGGTGTGATTTGCGATTTTGAGGACTCAAAGGGAGCACTAAGGGTGATGAAGTGGGGCTGGGACAGAAGGTATAGCATACTGGTGGCTTTAAGGAACCAGACTTTGATGACTCTTATGTAAACAGTAATTGATCTGGATCTCACTGAACAGCACATTTTCTACCTATTCCGAATCATGACTGTAATGCCAGACTCAGGGGTGTGGTATCAGTAGATAGGTATCTAATTGTCTCATATGCTCCCAGTGGCATCTGGTGGGGCCCTTGGCCAGATCCAGCAGGGTTCTTCTAATTTTCATACAGGGCCTATTCGTAAGCCCTTGTAACTTGAAAACAGGACCATGATTTATAGCCATGAATAGCCTTATCCCTCATCAGTTTGTATAAGCCATGGTGAATTACTGACCTCCAAAACATCCTGCCCTTAACTCAGGTCTTGCAGACTTAAGGTCATGCGTTCCTTTGCTGTGTCAATCTATTTCATGCTCAGTTTCCCCTCTGCCATCTACTTTTCCTAGCACGGTTGTCTTTTCCAGTGAGTCTTGACTTCCAGTTCCCAATATACGTCCAACATGGAACACCCTCAGTTTCGTCACTTTAGCGTCGAGTGATTGCTTGGACTTGATTTGGTTTAAAACCCAGTTGTATTTGTCTTTCTGGCAGTCTGCTGACGGGGTTTGTAAAGCTCTCGGGCAACCCCTGATTTCAAATGAGCCTACTAGCATTGTTTTCCTGCTGTATCAATGGGGAGTATTGTTAGAGGAAAGTTTCATAGATTAGATAGATCATTGGTGTACGACTATGTAAAACCTTCTTCTATTCTGTTTGCAGTGGAAAATGCTTTTTACAGGCAAATTACAGGCAAAAAGATAACTTTTTTGGTAAATTCTGAAATACAACGTTAGTGGAGTACAGTGGTACCTTGTATAAAGGAATTAATGTGTTCCAAATGAAATTATGTTAAGCAAATTTTCCTTTATACAAATTTTCCTTAGGAATGCATTGAAAACAGAGTAATCCCTAATTGCGACCATTTTTATGTTGTGTGGATTTGCCCCATAGAAGATTCTGTTAAGCAAATTTTCCCTATCTCTGGAATTTTTTTATGTTGAACAGATTTTATGTTTTACAAACCGCTTGTTATATGAGGGTCCACTGTACTATAGAGATGGGCACGACTAGGGAAAATGACGTTTTCAAGTTGTCGTGTGTCGGAGGCGGCCCGTGCCGGCTCGTTTCCGTTTTTCGCAAAACTTCGCAAAAATTTGTTGTTTCGTTTTTCGTTTTTCGTCTGTCGTTAAACTGGTTTGGGGGGGAGCGGGCTCCTGGAGGCACCTCTCTGGGGTGGGTGCCTCCTCTGGCCCGCTGTAGGGGAAGCGGGCTCCTGGAGGCACCTCTTTTTTTTGGGGGGGTGCCTCCTCTCCTCACCCGCTAGGAAGGGAAAGCAGGCTCCAGGAGACCCCTCATGGCATGGGGATCTCCTCTCCTCACCTGCTGCTGCAAAAGGGCATGCATAGCCATATGGATATGCATACCACAAGTTGCACGCAGAGACACAGCAGACTGGCAGAGGCACCCCTCTTTTGGGGGTGCCTTCCCTGCAACAGTCGGTGACAGTGAGACACAAGCAGCACTCGAGGGCATGGTTTGCATGGCACTGCTGTTGCAGGAGGAGTCAGCCAGAGCCACAAGTGGCGGACTGGCAGACTCTGCACCCACTGTGTCTCACCAAGAAGGGAATTGTACTTGCGTGTAGTGCAATGCAAGTACAGATCTGGCTTAGGCAACAGGGTTAGCACAAGGGCTAGGGTTAGGCTAGTTACTGGTGAGGTTAGGGTGAGTATTGGGGTGCACCTCTGGGTGCCTCTCTGACCCACTAAGAGGACAGTGTACTGTGGCGTATGGGTAAGGAATCAAGGATTAGGGTTAGGGCTAGGGGGCTAGGGCGGGGTTTAGTGGGCTTTTTGGCACATCCCAGAAGTCTCAGTGGCCAAGTGGCCATGCGATTGGTGGGATGGCTCCAAAAATTTGCATGGTCCACTCCCACATGGCCACTTGGCCAGCCCATCATTGCGCAGGTGTAAATAAAATAAAATAAAATAAAATCAATGGACAGGGGAGCCGGAGGAGACATTTTGTTGCAAGAAAAACCACCACTGCTACTGTAAAAATTCTGGCAGCAGCATAGCAATTTTCGCATGTTTCTGTGGTGCTTGTGTCTGTGTGTTTTTGGACCACTCCACGATTTCAAAAAAAATATTGCGGTCGCCGCCCCATTTTGGATCCCCCACCCGCACCGCATGGCATGGCGTGGCGACTCGAGTCCGGCTGCCCAGGACAGGAGAGCGGGGGAGGCCGGGACCCCCCCCCCCAGAAACCACCCCTCTGGTAGGTGCACTCTCAGAGGCAGGCCAGGCATATTTCCGCCTGCCTTTTTGGCCGGAATGGCCGGGAATCGGGTTTTTTTTAACTTTTAAAAACTTTTTTTCTGTGCCACTTGGCATCGCAGGATCGCCGCGATGCCAGGAACGACCACGAAAAATCAGACCCAATTATTCTTTAGTCGGTTCGAGTTCGAGTTCTGGCGGAGTAATTCCCGTTACCGTTTCCGTTCCGTAACAGAAACGAGTAACGGAAACGGAAACGGGAATTCCGCGAAGTCGTGCCCATCTCTACTGTACTACAATTGTAGTGAAACCTGGGTTGAACTTTTGGCTTCCTCCCCCATCCCATCCCGCCCTTCCAAATAATTCAATAACACTAAGTAATCCAAATTACTTTTCTTAATTGTTTCTCACCCCAATGGCGAAAGCACTGGCCTCATGAGAACCAGACTAGTAATCTTCGTCTCTCTTTTGCTTGGTTCATTTAAAATTTATTACCAATATAATCAGTCTGCTCCAAAGCAGAAACCAAATGCTACTACTTGAACTCTAAGGACCTCCTGCCTGAGTATTTAGGTCCTTTCCCTCTAGCTTTTTTCCTGCTCAGCCCTGTCCTTTCAGCAGAAAAGTGCAATCATTTCCCAAATGGTTTGAAAGAAGAATGTTTCTCCTATACATAAGCAGAAGCAAAGTGTGCTGCTTATATAACCATCCCATGGCAGTTAAAGCACTCTTGAGACAGTTTGCAATATAATTGCACAGTCTATCCATCCCCCTCCCCCTCCCAGCAAGCTGGATATTAATTTTACTGACCTCGGAAGGATGGAACCATAAGTCAACTATAAGCCGGCTACCTAGGATGGAACCCTCGGTCACGAGCAGAGTTTTGACAGCATTACAGCAGTTTAACCTCTGCGCCATTATGTCTTGGACTGCACCAGTCTCTCAGATGTTTGGAGGTCTCCAAAGTTGGAGAAAGATGATCAAACCGATGTCACAGTACTATGCCGACTTACATAGAAGAAAATCCCATTTGGCTCAGTAAGATTTAGCATCTGAGTATTAGATGCTAGTATTAGATGCTGAGTATTAGATGCTAGTATTAGAATTATTTGCTAGGAGTTTATCTAGTCCAGAATTCTGTCATAAAATAGTCAATTTCTGAAACATTGGCAAGGAAATTGAGAAATAGGCAGTTCCCTCTGTTTATACCCACCACCTACTATTTGCAAACAACCATGGCGGCTTTACTTTTTTTGGACTCCAGCACCCAGAATCATACAGACCTAGGGTTCCACCTCTACTTCTTTTTGATGTTGTTGTCACAGCTTGTAGCTATTGATAGACTTATCTCATATAAGTTTGTTGAACAGCACCCTTTTTAAAAAAAACCTGTTGGCCAATAACATGTTAGCAGTTTCACCAGCTTAATTATATATCATGTGAAACTGTGTTTGTTGCCAATTTGTTCAAACGTCAAAATGTGAACAGCCTCAGTCTTTATCCAGATTCTGAGCCATCTACCTTTTGCTCACTCTCAGCAGCAACTTTCCAGGCTGATGGTTGGCTTCAGCCTTCATCCTGTCAAGTAGACCTGACCTGCCTCCCTGGCTGGCCAGCCCTCTTTAACTATTAATTAGCATTTCCTGATTATAGCACTACCAAGCTCAAACTAAAATATATTATATAGGGTTCTTCAGGAGTGGGAACAATTTGTGCAATGATGGGGGGGGGGCAGGGAGAAAGAAGGGAAGAAAGAAAGAAATTAGCCATGGGGCTTATGGTTTCTTTTTTCCTGTTTGTAAAATCTA
This sequence comes from Phrynocephalus versicolor, assembly GCA_023846285.1. Lineage (NCBI taxonomy): Eukaryota > Metazoa > Chordata > Lepidosauria > Squamata > Agamidae > Phrynocephalus > Phrynocephalus versicolor. The sequence continues at coordinate 70,671,687 of JAHTLZ010000010.1, forward strand.
AATCATTTCTCCCATCTGAGCTCATTCTGTGGCTAAAAATAGCTCAGCAGCAGCTCTTGGAAGTGACTCTCTGCAGAGAGTGTCTTGCTCGAAAGAGGGAAGCTCTTAACTGGGTCCCTTCACAATTACGCTGTTGCACATTCATACATTCACCGTGAGGAGTTACACACACAGGCACAAAAGGTGTGCATAAGCCCCCTGCCTGCACATCCCTTCCATTGCAAAGGAACAGAAATGTTATCGTATCACATATCGTTTTTCATTATCAAAATATATACACAGTATCTATCTTGTTTACCTTCACAACCAACCTGTAAAATAAGCCAGTGTTGTCCTATTATATTTCCACAGGGAAGGGGTAGAGAGACTGAGGTGATATTATTTGTTTATCGTGTCTCAAGGCTGAGCTGAGATTTGAACCCAAAGCCAAGTCAGGATACACTACAGGATAGACTGTAACACCTACTGCTGCTCTTTAGAGAACTTCTTGTACATAATAACACAATGAGACATTTGCTCAAGCGGACCAAAACCTATCTAGCTCAGTTGCCAACTGAGTCTGGCTGGATGCTTCAGGTGAAGCCTGAAAGCAAGAGATGAGGCCAACAGCCTTCTGCCTGAGTTTCTCTCCAGCAGCTAGGATTCAGAGACATGCTGCCTCTGATCCTGGAAGCACCATACATACAACAGGACTATATCTACTGATAATTCTTGTCTATATGAATTAGTGTAGTACTACCTACTGTTTCAGCTACCTAGATGCCCTAAGCACATCTGATCTCACCTGATTTTGAAAGCTACGCAGGATTGGCCCTGGTTAGTACTTGGATGGGAGACCACCAGGGAATACCAGGTGCTGTAGGCGCCTGGAGTAGGAACTGGCAAAGCCACTCCAGTATTCCTACCAAGAAAACTCCATGGACATGGGGTCACGAAGAGTTGGTCATGACTGTAACAACACAACACACACACACCTTCCATTTCACATCAATCATGCCTCGTTTTGTATCATGGAAGAAAGGTTGGTATTTAATTCAAAAATTATATTTTCTGCATTTCTAAAACTACACCTCATTAGGGCATTGCCAGGACACAGGACACACATTTCCTTCCATTTTTGTTTAGCATAAGAAGAGTTCTGCTATTTTTATGTTATGGAGTGGCCTTCAGTCATACTGAACACATTATCATTCAGTCAATGGTTTGACTTTGACTAAGACGTAGTTATGAATAGTGGGGGTGGGGGAAAATGTGTGTACACACATCAGGCATGCTAGGCGTATGCCTGATGTGTGTACACATCAGGTTTTTTAATGGAAGACCTGCAAATAAATATAAAGGCTAGAGAGAGAGCATTTGGAGAAAGGCCCCAATGGAAGCTAATTTGACTGCCATCAAGATCAGATCCTTTATTCATCTAAGAACAAGGCAGGAAGAGTATCTTACTTTGCTAACTGGATAAGCAAAGCACTAAACCATCAGGCTGAGTCATTTCATACAGTACACAATATATCTGGGGTTGGTCACAGTGATATGCCTCCCCCCACCCCACAGTATTTCCTGTGACCACTTTGCAGCAATTTTTAAAATCCCAAGTGGAGACCATCCACCTGAACCTTGACCACAATTTGCAAACAGTAGATTCAGCCAAGATATCCAGTGCATTGCTTTGTCCGGAAATTCTTCCCAACTTTCAGCCTGTGACATCAATAAAAGTGGACGGGCCCCTCGATCGCTGCCATGCCACTACTTCCTCCCTTGATCCTTGCCCAGCCTGTCTCACAAAAGTAGCCAGGCCACTGAGTGGGCCACTGCAATAATGAATGGGTCTCTCTCGGAGGGCAGGGTCACCTTTGCCCTCAAGGAGACACTCATTAGGCCCATCCAGAAAAAGCTAAATCTGATGGAGGACCACACTGAAAACTATAGGCCAATATATAATTTATGAGCAATGTCTTGAAAAGGGTGGTGGCAGATCAGCTTCAGGGTCTCCTGGATGATATTGATATTTTCAGTCCATTTGAGTCAGAGTTCAGGCCGCAGCATGGAAACAGCATTGTTCACCCTGCAAGGCAATCTTTTAAGGGAGGCCTATAGGGGCTAATGTTCCCTCTTGGTCCTCCTTGATATCTCAGGAGCTTTTGATACCATTGACCTCGGTTCATATCCTCCTGAGGAGGTTCTCTGAGTTGGGGATTAGGGCCCCTGCTTTAGCGTGGTTCCAGTCCTTTTTGGAGGGCTGCCTTCAGAGAGTGCATCTGGACAAGCTGACTTCCACCTCTTGGTCCTTAAATTGTGGGGCATCACAGGGGTTGATCATCTCACAGATTATCTTTAGTATCTATATGAGACTGCTGGGAAACTTCATTAGGGGGTATGGAGCTTCTTGTCATCAATATGCTGAGATTACACTACTGTAGTGCCCTTTAGGTGGGACTGCCTATGAGGCTAATGTGGATACCACAGCTAGTGTGGAATACAGCGGCCAGGCTATTATCAGACACAAGACACCATCATGTGACTCTAGCACTAGCCACATTGCACTGGCTTCTGATTCATTTCCTCATTAACATCAAGGTTTTAATGCTAACATGTTGTTGTTCAGTCGTTAAGTTGTGTCTGACTCTTCATGACCCCATGGATCAGAGCATGGCAGGTCCTCCTGTCTTCCACTGCCTCCAGAGTTTGGTCAAATCCATGTTGGTTGCATCGATGACACCGTCCAACCATCTTGTTCTCTGCTGTCCCCCTTTCCTTTTGCCTTCAATCTTTCCCAACATCAGGGACTTTTCTAAGGAGTCCTCTCTCCTCCTGAGGTGGCCAAAGTACTGGAGCCTCAGCTTCAAAATCTGTCCTTCCAGTGAACATTCAGGATGGATAGGTTTGATCTCCTTGCAATCCAGGGGACTCTCAAGACTCTCCTCCAGCACCACAGCTCAAAGGCATCGATTCTGCATCAATCAGCCTTCTTTATAGTCCAGCTCTCACTTCCAGACATCACTACTGGAAAAACCATAGCTTTGACTATCCGGACCTTTGTTGGCAAAGTGATGTCTATGCTTTTTAAGATGCTGCCTAGGTTTCCCACCACTTTCCCCCCAAGAAGCAGGCATCTTTTAATTTCATTGCTGCAGTCACCATCTGCAATGATCAAGGAGCCCAAGAAAATAAACTCTGTCATTGCCTCCATTTCTTCCCCTTCTATTTGCCAGGAGATGATGGGACCGGTGAACATACAATGCTAACATACAAAGCACTAAACAGTTTAGGACTTTGTTACTTGTCCGAACGGCTCTTTGCAAAAAGGAATTGTGGAATTGTTCACCCCAGGTGGGACATTTGAGGGTGCCAACTACAAGAGAGGCCTTAAAGGTAGTCTCTTCCCCCCCCCCCATTATGGAATTGACTACCTATAGAAATCCACCTGGCCTCCACACTGCAAATATATAAACACCAACTAAAGATCTGGCTTATACAGTTTGGCCTTCCCTGAATATGCTGATAATTACCGTAAGCTGCTTAACAATGGTCTACCTCTGGTCTGTTTTTTCTTTCTTCTTCTTCTTCCTTTTACTATTTATTTGGATGTCTTTCTTTCTTTCTTTCTTTCTTTCTTTCTTTGGTTAAAGATTATGTCTTTTCGGTTTGATGTTGGATTTGTTCATTATATTTTGAAAGCTAAAACAATATATTTTATTCTGTGGTTTGATGTTTTTATCATTTGTATTTTTGTTTGTTGTTCACCACCCAGAGTGGACCTGGGCTAGATGGGCAGTATATGAATTGAATAATAAATAAATAAATATAAATAAATAATCTGAAATTAAAACAACCGCATTGCAGAAAGATAAAAGAATAGGAAGCTAGAGGGTACCTGATATTGAATTACACTCCTGAACATTGTTTACAGTGTAATTCAGAAAGGCTGGATGAATCATAGAAATGCTAGATTGTGAAGAGAACAAACATATTGCTCTGTCAGTTTATTAGCTTTGTCATGGTGTAATCACAGAGAATGATTTTAAAAGCTGCGAACAGAATCCTACAATTACCCATCTCTTAAGAAACTAGGACATATAAATGAGAAAAGAAGTTCAGTCGAGCCTCTAATATCCACCATTATGCTCTATCTTGATTTTAACAGAAAAGGAAAGACATCTCTCTTTAATTTTGGAGGAAATGTAACTAGTATAAACAAATGGACTTATTCAATCTTGGTTATAGAGGTGGGTAGGTCTTAAAATAGCAGATGAATTATCAATCACCTCCATGGCCTGGGCACTTACAAATTGCAGACTATATTTAAAAAAATAAAGGAATGGGGTCTCATGGCAGAGATCTAACAACATGCAAAGCTACTATCATTTCTGAAGATTTTTTTTTAAAATCCCAAATGTATGTTACTTTTAAAATTCCATTGTAAAACAAGGTGTGTTGAAAACAGGAGGTGGCATCCAAACTAATCATGAGAGTAACGTCATCCATAGAAGACCCCCAGGAGTGAAAAATAGGGGAGGGTTTTTCCTCAGATTTCTCTCCCTAGCCTCCTGCAGCTGCATACGCCCAGTGAGTGCTAAGAAATATTTCTGGACAGCATGGGAGGTGATAAACTATAGGGAAAGAGGGGTTCAACACAAATCCACCCCCCATCCCCTGGGACCTACTGTTGGTTCCAGTGGAAGTGGGCGGCTCTCTTGTCAGTGATTCAGCCACTTTGGACAGCTTCTTTAAAAGTCAGACTGAAACCTGAAGTGGATATACACACTCTTCTGACCAAGGAGCCCCTGGCTCCATTAGCTAGATAGCATGACTTCCATATAATCTTTCAATTTGTGGAAGAGCATATGTTCCCCTATATCTCTTACAAGGTTCAAGAACTTGGAAGCTTTGCTATGTTTTCAGTGTGGGGGCTTATACATGGAAGTGGGCGGGAGGGTTAAGCACGTCTTGATACAGTATATGTCAAGATGGGAGAACATTGTTTGAAACCCATGACAAAATGGATTAACAAGTACCCACAAAAGATCTTTCTATAAAGCATCATGCATCTATTGGTTGGAAGTGTCTATTCCACTATGAGGGAAAGTGTCCAGCCCCACATGTTATCGATGTGTTTGGGAACTGGGAAAATGTAGAATAAGATAAATTTAGCTATGAAATTATCACTACCCTAAAACTACAATTAAATTGTTTGATAGTTATTGCTACCTTTTCCAAAAGATGCACCTGTTATTCTCTTTTTTTCTAAGCATATTTCTTAAAAGATCATTGTAGTTAGAAAATACAATTTAAATCACAGAAGAGTGTTTTTCTGTCTTCTCCAGTGCAGAATGATTATGCCATTGTGTGAAAACTTACAAATTATATTAGGGTGAAAGGAAAGAGACAGCACAATAATAACTTTGTCTGAAACTGGAACAGTTTTATTGCTTGCTGGAAAAATAAGGTTTATGCATCTAAAAAGGTGGCCACATGTTTAATTTGTGGAAATAAGCTGTAGAGGCAAAAGTGTGTAAAATGCCCTTCAGCTCACATTTTGTCATTTATGGTTGTATATTTTTCTTTCTTGATGAAATTACCATCTATGAAGGCTTTAAAAAAGCCAGCATGATGCTATAGTATCTAAAGCAATGATGAGAAGACTGCGGCAATCTGGACGCTGGTGGATTACAGGGCCGTATGTTTTCTACCCAGAATCATATGGGAACATATTTGTGTGATATTCTAGGGCTTGATTTATCTACAGATGCTCAACTAGCGAGGAGATAAATCTCCATTTGATGAGTGACAAAACCCCATTATATTTGAAGACAGAAAAAAAAAAAACTCAATTAGAATTACCTCTTGCCTGGAAAGGCATGTTGTTATTGTTCTTATGCGCCTCCATCTTATGGCAATCCTATGACCCTGGAAAGGTATGAAACACAGGAAACCTCAATGGTTAAGCCAGCTGAAGCTGTGCATAAGCCCTTTACCAGAATGAAAGACGTTCCATTGAGTCGCTTACTGGATGTGAGGAAGACATTCTAGAAATCGGAGAACTTGCCTGTTGAACACTTTTCCTGTTGTCTCTACAATATAAGTAGCTAGACAAATGTCACATGCTCCAGAGTGTCTCTGGAAACATTTCAGTGTCATAGATTAGACATGGGCACAGAGCGGCGAAATTCTCGTTTCCGTTTTCGGTTCTCGTTATCGTTATGTAACGAGAACGGTAACAAGAATTACTCTGCTCCAGCTCGAACCTGACCTGATAAAAGATACATTGGGTCTGATTTTTCATTGTCGTTCATGGTATTGCGGCGATCGCGCGATGCCAAGCAGCACAGAAAAAAGTTAAAAAAAAAAAAACCTGATTCCCGGCCAAAAAAGCAGGCGAAAATATGCCTGCCTAAGTGAGGGCACCTACCAGAGAGGGGTGGTTTCGGGGGTGTGTGTCCCCGGCCTCCCCCCCTCTCCTGTCCTGGGCTGCTTGCACCAGGCTGGGGGGGTGGTCATCCTCGTCGTATCCCATACGGTGGGGGGGATCCAAAATGGCAACCACAATATTTATTTTTAAATCTTGGTCAAAAAACCCACTAAAGCACAACAGAAACATGTGAAAATTAGGTATTTTAACTGCCTGAATTTTATAGTAGCAGCAGTGGGTTTTTCTTGCAATAAAACGTCTCCATTTATTTTATTTTATTTTATTTTTATTTTTATTTTTATTTTTTTACACCTGCGCATGCACAATGATGGGCTAGCCATGGGATGGGACCATGCAATTTTTTTGACCCATTCCACCAATCGCATGGCCAGGTTTTGACTGAGACTTCTGGATGTGCCAGAGGGCATAAAAAGTCCACTAAACCTTGCCCTAGCCCTAACCATAACCATAACCCATACGCCAGTACACTGTCCTTCTTAGTGGGTCAGAGGCACCCAGAGGTGCAGCCCACTAACCCACCCTAACCTTAACCGTAACCCTAAGCCTAACCCTTACCCTAACCCCAACCCTAACCCAGATCCGTACGCAAGTACGTTTTCCTTCTTAGTGGGTCAGAGGCACCCAGAGAGGTGGCTCCCAGAGCCCACTAACCTGTACGCCAGTACGCTTCCCTTCTTAGTGTTGTTGTCTTTTTGAAAGTATCTGACTGTTACCTGAACTATCTCTTCACTGGAATTTAGTGCTATGAGAATTCTCTATTGAAAAAGAAGAAGGGGGAAAAAGATCAGAGGAAGCATCAGAGATGAGGTGGCAATTGTATTTTCTGCCTTTCCTTGTTTGCTGCCTATTTCAGAGAATTCAGGGATCCTTCCTAGCAGCCCACTCACTCTGCCCAATCTCCCTGCCACTGTCTGTCTCAGGTGTAGGTGGGTGGGTTACCTTACATAAAGAACAGCAGTTGCCTGGACAGGGGAGTGCTTCTACTGCACACCTTGCTGGTTCTGGCTGGTGTTTTTTGCTGCAGCTTCTCAGTATCTGTCATGTCTGTGATTTTCTACCTGCCTCCTGCTGGCAAACCCTAACCCTAACCCTAACCCTAACCCATTTATTTATTTATTTTTGTACTTGTTGACCACCCGACTGTCCCTCGGGAACTGTGGGCTGTATACAACAAATTGCAAAAACAACTTGTCCAAAACCCAACGCCCATGATAAGCAAATCAAATATAAAAATATAAAAACAATAACAACAACGATGATGCGGCAAACAGAGAATCCAGCAAGAAAAAGGCTGAGACAAAACAAAACAACCAACTGATAACCCACAGTTGTACACTCAGCAATCATCAAAGCTTTCCCTAAAGAGCCAGGTCTTTAAGGCTCTTCTGAAGGCCAGCAGAGACTCCGCTAGGCTAATCTCTGTGGGCAGTTTGTTCCAAAGAGCTGGGGGTGGCCACCAAAAAAGGCCCAATAGCGGGTAGAAACCCTTTGGGCCTCCCTTGGAGTGGCCACCCAGAGCGAGAAGGCGAGCGAAGCTGACCTCTGGGAGATCCGCTCTGCCAGATATTTAGGTCCCAAGCCATGGACAAGCACATCATCCCAATACACAATTTAGCAAGAGACAAAGGCCTTCAAGGCAAGCCCTTCTGATTCCAGCTTTTTGTGTCTTCTGAGCACCTTTGAAAGTATAAATTCGATATTTTGTGTGACTGCGTGGAAGAAAGAAAGTGGAACATTGAGGCACAATACAGTAGATGTGGCCCCATCTGGAAGACACCTTTGTCAGTCTAATTTAGGGCTTGGTTACATATAATATTCCTGGCTTTGTGTCAGATTTAGCACACTTGAAAACAATTTAAAAATTTCAGTCTATGCAACTTAATGCTAAGAACACATTTTTTTTAAATAGGAAGCATTTTTGTTGGAAAGCATTTACCATAAAAATGTGCTAGAGGCTTGTTTATTTTAAATACATTATAAGTGCAATTTATTTTGACTTATTTTTATATGTGTCTCCACCTGTGTCGGAGTAAATTGTGTTTATGTGGTTTGTTAAGCATTGGATGCCAGGATCATGGGCTTCCAGGCTGCAGTGTAACAATCTGTTAATTTTTTCCCTATCTGTAGCAGTAATCTAGCACTATTCCGTTTTTTAAAAAAAGAAAACATATTTTTAAAATATTAAAACATGACAGAAATAACACTTGATCCCCTTGTGGCCTACCTGCTGTTTCTCTCCCCCCCCCTCCAAAGAAGGGAGGAGGAGAAGGTAGGGGGTCCCTGCTGCTGCATCTTGACTGAGGTAAAACTACATTCCCAAAGGGAATAAGAACATAAGAACATAAGAACATAAGAACATAAGAAGAGCCATGCTGGATCAGGCCAATGGCCCATCTAGTCCAGCTTCCTGTATCTCACAGTGGCCCCACCAGATGCGTCTGGGAGCGCATGAGACTAGATATCTGTCTCCTTCTACCACTCCCCTGCATCTGGTCCTTGAAGTACCACGGTTTTAAGCCTGGAGATTACACATCTCCATCATGGTTTGTAACCTGTGATGGACTTCCTCCAGGAATCTGTCCAATCCCCCTTTGAAGGCATCCAGGCCAGAGGCCATCACCACATCCTGTGGCAGAGAGTACCACAGACTAACAACGCACTTTTGTCTGTTCTTACTCTCCCAGCCCTCAATTTGAGTGGATGTCCCCTAGTTCTGGTATTTTTTGAGAGGGAGAAGAGCTTTCCTCTGTCCACTTTACTCATGCCCTGCATTATTTTGTACATCACAATCATATCCCCCCTCAGGCGCCTTTTTTCCATACTAAAGAGCCCCAAATGTTTCAGCCTTTCCTCATAAGGGAAGTGTGCCAGCCCGGTAATCATTTTAGTTGCTCTCTTTTGCACCTTTTCTAGTTCCACTATGTCTTTCTTGAGATGTGGTGACTAGAATTGTACACAATACTCCAGGTGCGGCCTTACTATCGCTTTGTATAACGTCATTATAATCTTGGCTGTTTTATTTTCAATCCCCTTTTTGATTATCCCTAGCATGGATTTGGCCTTCTTCACTGCTGCCACACATTGGGTAGAAACCTTCATGAAGCTGTCCACCAACACACAAAGATCTCTTTCCTGATCCAAAGTGCCTCTGCCACTTTCTCACACTACCCCCCTCCATCTGCCTCTAGTAGGCAGCTTACTAGTGGATTAAAAGTTGTCTTTAGAGGATGGACACACTGACCCAAAACCTATGTGATTTTAAATTGACTTCATAAATTCCAGTCCAGCTCCCAATTTATTTCAATAGTGTAACTGAGCCCTTAGCTAATTACATGTTACCTACTTGAATAAAGTCTTGGGTTTCAGAGCAAATGAAGCCTTCATTGCAGAAATGAGGATCCGAGATAGCCCTTTGGCCTCTGATTAGATTTTATTAGCATAATCCTTGAGAAATGAGCTCTTACTTTTATGGCTATCAAAATTAAGTAAAAATCAGCCCTGCTGTGGAATTTGGCTACTGTTGTGTCCCATGATGGGATATTTTCTGCTTCTGATATTGGTAGTTTAGCCAGGAAATAATTTATTATCTGTAACCAGCTTCTTTAAGATACTCCCCCCCAAAAAAGAGAGTTTTTGCTGGGGGTCCATATTCAAAAGCAGTTCAGGCTAATATGGTTGTTCAGCACAGTGGCTCCTTACCAGGCAGTCCACAGGACACCATCAAAGTGAATCATAATGTGGGGTTATACTGCACATGTGGATATTCATAGAGAAAAATACAGTACTGAGATTTTTTGAGCAGCCACAAGGCATTGTAGTAAAGGAAGATGCATTAATATTTCCCGTTCTTATCACTTTATCTTAAATCTTAGGAAAAGGGTGCTTTTCAGTCCTAGAGGTCAGGATTATCATCTAATGCTAATCCCCTGGAGCCCTGGGTCCTCCTTTCTGCTTTTATGTTTCTGCTTGCATGTTGTCCTTGCAAATGAACTATTAAAATAACAAGAGAGAGAGGTCCAATGGCTTTCATGTGTTGCTTCTCCTTTTGGATAGAAACATGAATTGGGCTGAGAAGAGGGGAACAAACCAATAAACTGACAGGAGCTGAGAGCAGGGCATCTTGGTTAAAGACCCCTGCAGAATCTTAAGGAAAAGTGCATTCATGTTGAAATTTTGGGTTTGCTGGAGCTGTTGATGTATTGGTAAATTTTGAAGTAAGGGGGCTTATTGTGAGAGTCCCCATTGCTGCAGTCCACGTGAGAGTCCAAAATGTAGCAGCTGGATCTGTGCATATGAAAACTTGATTAAAGGCTCTTTTGTAAAGTGAATGGCTCTTGACTGCTCATCCAAGACGAACGATAAGGAATGCTACTAAGTGTGTGCAAACGCACATGTGATGGAGTTGGATCTGGTCAGAACCACTAATTTGCACTGGTGACTAGTTTGGGTTGACCCCCTACATAATGTGTGAAGCAGTCTGTAGGGCTGGTCAAGGTGTCATGCAGACAACTCTAGTGTGTGGGATTACTAGTGCAAAAGAAAGAATCGCATTTGCTTATAGGAACCACGGGGATTCAACGCTGATGCCTCTCTCCCACCCCATTGCATCCCTCTCGGCCATCCCGCTTAGAGTAGGCCCATGCCCATGAGTGAGGGGTGTGTGTGTGTATGTGTGCGCGTGTGTGGAGCGGAGTTCAGCCGCCTGCCCCCTGCAGCAGATTTATTGCTTCCTGGAGCCTCGGCAAGTGTGACTTCTGCTTTCACTTGGCTTTTATGGGCTGACAGCAAGCCCTCTGTGATGATTGATTCTCCCGAGTGGTGTAATGGACATCATAAGGCTGCAGGGACTTCCTGGGGAAAAACGAATCGGTCAAATGCAATTGCCCACTTGGGACCTCCCCTGCAATGTGCCCTGCTGTCTCCGGGTTTGTATTTGTTTCCGTGAGGTCAAATAAGCTGAAGCTTCAGTCACTTCAAACATGCTGGTTCGTATTTGTGCTCGGAGCCAGGGCAGGCGCTGGAGAAAATTGTGGCGCGTGCCGACGCAAAGCCAGGTCAGGGAGGCATTCAATTGCTCTCCTTCCTCTAATGCCGAAGGTCCTCTCAGGGGTACAATAGAAGTTGAATTACAGCAATATGGCCTTTCCCATAGACGGCTCAGTCTTCATTCCTGGCAGAGCTTTGCTGTCCCAACTCTTTAAATTTCAACTGTGCTTTTTTAAAAAGTCTGTGCGCTCTCAAATTTTAGAGCATTACAAGGGATGTCCCCTTCCTGGGTCATCTTAACCCCCCCCCCCTCACCACCACCACCTTTCTCCATCAATTAATGTCCCATTGCTCAGAGGAGAACAGGATGTCTACATTATCTCCCCATCCATATGATGTGAGCGTTTAAATTATATTTTTTCCACTTGAGAATGAGAGTGAGGGACAGAC
>JAHTLZ010000010.1:70683562-70700191 GCA_023846285.1 Phrynocephalus versicolor
GAACCTGGCAGGGAGCACAAGCACTGACAGAACACCAGGAGACAGGCCACTTACCAAGGAGAGGGTGGGCGCGGAGGTGGGGGAGCCTGGATTTGGCTGGCAGCGTCGTTCAGCAGTTCCCCTGAAGGCACTGGTGGCTGGCTGGAAAGGCGGTTGGCTGAGAGTCTGTGCCGATGGGTCACGAAAACTGACAAGAGCTTGGAGTTAAGCTGCCAGGGTTTTCTCTCCTCTTCCTCCCACCCCCCCACCCCCCGTGCGCCTTCTTGCTGGCTGGCCCCCTGCCAACAAGCCAAAGGAGAGGCTGTGCCCTCAGCTGCCTTTCCTAGAGAGCAACACATATCACTCCCGGTCACGAGGCAGGGCAACTGGGAGGGGGGAGCATTTTCTACCCACAGGGGATCTGAATGGTCTGCGTTTTAGTGGGAAGCATTTCCCAGGGATAACTAAACAACTGAACCATTCCCACTCAGAAGAGGTCTCAACTGCCATTAACTAGGTTTAGGCGCAAACCTAGCTCCAGTGGCAGAGATGCTTTGGTGCCAGTGGAGCCCTAGTCGGCTGCCTGGTTTTGGGCAACCTCCAAAAGGGTGATCTTTTGGCAGAAGTGTTTTGCTGGCCAGGATCTCCAGGTTGAAGTTCTGGGAGGGGGGGAGGGGAAGTGTGGGTGGGAATCAAGAGGAGCCAAGTTATGCCCGAACCAAACCACCTCTGAGCCAGGAACACAACCACAGTGCCAGCAGATAGATGATAGATAGATAGATAGATAGATAGATAGATAGATAGATAGATAGATAGATAGATAGATAGATAGATAGATAGATAGATAGATAGATAGATAGATAGATAGATAGATAGAATTAAGCCAGACTAGAATAATCCTAAATGGTTTACAGTCTCCTTAGGCTGAGGAGAGACATTAGGATAGCTTCAGCAGGCTTTATGTCAGCTTAAGGGACTCTTGGCCATCACCAAAGGTTAGGAGGGCTGTGCTCTCACCAGAATATCTGAGCACCCCTGTTTTCCACAAATCCAAGGCCTTTCTCTTCCCTGCAGGATGACTGCCCCAGGGAGGCTTGTGTGAAGACTTTGGTGAGTTCATAACCCAAGACACGAGGTCCCGCTGCCATGCTCTCCTCCTGTATGGAGCCCCAGCCAAGTGTCACCCTGAAATACCTACGGCAGTAGATGGGGAGCCAGCTGGAGGGTTTGGAAAACAGAACACACAGCCCTCCACTCTGGCACTCTGCTTCCATCCCTCCGGAAATGGCAGCCTTGTAAAACAACGGCTATTTATCTTTTATACAGCACCATCAATGTGCACAGCATTTGCGGAACAAAGTAAGAGAGGGTCCCTGCTGAAAAGAGCTTGCAAGCTACACCAGGCAGAGGAGCCCAGAAGAGGGGAGAGGAGCAGCAGGCCTGGGCAACAGCCTATGGAACAGAACCCTTTGGACTGTCAGGCTTCCCTAGGAGGGTGTGGAGGGAAAGGCCCACTGCAGTAGAATTTTGCCCAAGAGACAGCATGGGATGAATGAGGCATGGCTCTTTGGGAAAAGGTGTAGGCTTGGACATCTTGGAGAAGAAGTCTTGGTGACTTTTGACCCAACCCTTCTCTGGGTATCATTGTTCTACGATGCTGCGATGGTATCCCGGAGATGTGGTGCAGTGCAGGCAATTTACAGTGGGGTTCTATGAACAGCAAGTTTGCAGACATAGAATGAAAACATTCTATCACCATCCCTTGCAAGGACATGTAGTAGGAAGGACACAACATAATACCGCTGGGTGCAGCACCATGGGGTCAGAGAGGGAAGTGAAGAAATGGCGATTTATTTGGCACCAGGCTGTGGTGGCTGCTTGAGACACTGAGTGGCATTTCCTATTGTGGGGATAAGGAAATAAAGACTTTCCAGATTTTGGATGGCAAGACCCTCCCAACTGGCTATATGGGCTAGGACCTTGTAAGGGTTGCAGCTGAACACATGGAGGGCTAAGCATGTCCCCTCCTCAGCTTACTGCAGAACTGTTTGGTGTAGACCTCAATAAGGACTAACTCCACTGTTAGGGAATGTGAGGCGGCTACTTTAGGCAATGTGAACTGGGTCATGGTGAGGTGGGCAGGGTTTTGGAGGTGCCGTGGCAGTATTGTGTCCTCTCTAACCAGGCCTGCTGCCTTTGGTTGCAAGAGAAGACACCAGCCAATAGTTGAACCCTACCTCCATTTGGGTTCATCGCCCAAGAGGGAAGGGAGGCACCATCTTCTTTGGTGGTTACTTCACATCCCATTTGTCCCTCCTTGCTGTCCCGCTTGGGACCGGTACAAAAAACTTACTTCATGTCCATAGCATGACAGCAAAAAGTTGTCTCGCCCACGCCCCCGGAACTGGGAACAGAGCGTGACAAGCCATACCTGCCCCTGGTCTGGGGAATTCTCTTGTCACAGTTAGTTCCTGGTTCCTGTTCCGAGACAAGGGTCCGTGACAATATTTTTAAAAAGGGTTAAGAAAGCAAGACAAATTTAGAATTTGTTACGGAACAAGACCGTGAAGTAACAGTTGTCACGAAACAAGTAATCACGCCCGTGGGTAAACAGAAACAGGGACTGAACAGGGACAAAACGACGTGACCGTGAACAACGCTGTCACAGTACAAATGTAATCGCGGAACAAGGTAGGACGTGAAGTAACCGCCTTTGACTTGAATAGTAGCACATCCTGGCTCAGGTCTGTAGCCTCGCAGTGATGGCTAAAGTAAATGCCTCACCATTTGGGATTTTGCAAGCCACCCTGAGACCAGTCTTCAGGTATCTGACTGTGGAGCCTGAGTTGGTAGATCCAGAGGCAGGCCTCTTAGTGGGTGACCTTCATGGGCCGGTCTCTACCTCTCTTTCTCAGCCTGACTGCAACCTCGTGCCATTGTTGTGATGGTCCAGTGGTGAGACGAGGGAGAGCCATGAAGGCAGCCTTGAGCTCACTGGAGGAAGAAGGAAAAAAAGAAAGTTGTAAACATAACGTCTACAAATGAATAAGTCAATGTCTTGATCAGCAGCAAACAGGCGTCAAGTGGCTGCTTGATTGCTATCTTTACCCAAAACAGCACAGATTATTGTGGTTCCTTGAAAATGAAGATGTTTCATTACCGTCTCCCCAAGGCATTTCTCTGCCTCCAGAGCTGATCCTGGGATCCTGAAGGTGATGCCAGCCGATCATAAGACGGCAAGGCTGTAGGTGCAACACTGTGTGCCTGGCACCAAAGGACCAGCTTAGCAATGTACCAAAAGGCTCATCTTCATAAGGGTAACAACGATCAAGTGACACAACAACAATAACAACAAAGCCGATGACAGTATGGAAGAGTTGTGATCCACCTGGTGCATGTGGAAAGCTACTAACGCAAACACAACATTGCAGGTGTTCCAAGTTATTTGCAGTATGGACTGTTAGAGCCAGAACAGCAGCCAGTAAGGTGTGGGGTGGTGGTAGAATTAGACGCAGATAGAATTTATAGTGACAACTACATTATTAATCCCGGTGCGTGAGAAAACGGGTTCTGATAACACAAACAAAACCTGACAGTAGGTAAGCCAATTAACACATCCTGTGATAAGAACCCATTATCCCAATTCACTTCTACTCGCTTACGGACCAAATGGTGGTCTTCCTTGAGGAAAAAGGATGCTGTGTGCCTCTGAGCAGGGGGTGGGGGGGGGGGGTGGGGGGGGGGGTCGCCGTCATGGCCTTCTTGAAAAGGCGCCTTTGAGCTTGCAAGGTTCCAGCCTGGGACGGACTGTCCTTCCAGTGGGCTTCAGGGTGGGTGGGAAAGGACATGCCGCATAGCAATGGGAGAGAGAGAGAGAGAAGGAAGATAGCCCGATGAATAATAAAACATATTTGAGGCATTGGTGACAGCTGGGCAGAGGTTCAATGGCAGAGACCGCTACAAGCAGTCTCCGGGCAGCAGCCTCTCCGTGACCGACAAGGGCGAGCACGGGAACTGACAACAGCTTTTCTGGAAACGCTCTTGCTTTCAGCCCAGGTTTCTAGCGACGACGACGGACGAGTGGACGAGCCTCCCGCCTTGCCTAGCCAATGCTCGGCGAAATCAGCTTTCTGCTTCGCCTGTCAGCTCTTTGCTCTTTCAGCACCCCGCAGCGAAAAGGATTAGGATTAGGCCAGCTAGAGATCTATGGGGCTGGGCTTTGGCTTCAATGAAATTTCATACACCTTGGAAATGGAAGCAAGCAAATAAATAGATTTAAAAAGTAAAAGCAAAGTCTTCTGCTTATATACCGCCCCATAGCCACTTCAAGTAGTCTCTATGCGGTTTACAGTTTTTAATTACAGTATGCAGGCTACACATTGCCGCCCCCTCCCACGGCAAGCTGGGTACTCATTGTACCGACCTTGGAAGGATGGAAGGCTGAGCGAACCTTGAGCCTGCTACCTGGGATTGAACCCCAGGTTGTGAGCACAGTTTTAGCTGCAGTACAGGCATTTAACCACTGTGCCACGGCACACATGGTTTTTCTGATTTTGAAATATGATCACATTTCAATTTAGACATTTGAAGTGCAAATAACGTAAATTTCCCTCACAAAAAACCAAAAACCTCAAGTATTGTGATTCCTTTAAAACGGACAGATGTATTTCCGTGTGATCTGTTGTGGTTTAGTATCCACTTCTTCAGATGACTGCTATCTGGCTCATGCTTGTCTTTAAAGGCAATAATGCTATATATTTCTAGCTTCAATCTTTTTCCACCATCAAGATATTAAAAGTCAAATGGGATCCACAGGTGTGTATGTGTAGGATGGGAAGAATTTGCTTGCAAACGTTTATATCTAAATGGGTTTCAGTTCTGTTCTACTACGAAACATGACATCTTGGGGATTCCAGCGTCCGCATCTTTCTTTCACCGATTACTCGTGAATGCAGAAACTGGTATTCTAGTATGGAGGTTCCCACCCCTGGCGGTGCTATGGTGAGAGGAATGGTGTCTTCAAAGCAAGCAGTTGGCATCATAATAGTTGGATTTTGCAGTCAGGCTTTCATCCTAAACACACCCTAATTATTAAGAGGGACAGAAAGATTGAGCAGAGATGAGGTAATGTGGGTTTGAGGGGGGTTAGGTTTGCTAATAGCCAGCTTTTACAAGGCGTCAAATAACATTTTAAATAACAGGCAGGTTCCTAAAAGGCAGTGTGGCTTACTGACCATGACGCCCATGAAAAGGGAATACAGATCTAAGTTTCCAGTCAGGCTCTGCCTTGATTTTGCATTGAAGCCTACGTTGGGCCACAGCAATCTGCCAGATGGGGGGAAGGAAAACTTTGGCCCTCTTTATATTTTGGACTGCATCCCGCTGTCCCTACTCATGATGCTGGGTGGGCTGATGCAAGCTATACACCAAGGCATTTGAAGGGCAAAGCATTTCCTTCCTTGCTGTAGGAACAGATATGATGAAATGATACATTGTGACTTTCTGATCCCCTTGTAATAATTTTTAGTGCTTCGAGCACATCACTGATGCTCAAGCTTGAGTGAATCTCAAGCTTTTTTGGCCAGCTTTGGGAGCCCTGCTAGGCAGACTGGTGATTTTTGTTTAAAAAAAATCCCACACAGGCTCTGCCATTTTGGACAATTGCATCAGTATGTTCTCCCAGGCAGCAGGGCTGATGATCCTGAGGAGAAAAGCATAACAAGGAGGTTTAAATTAAAACATATCTCTAGCATGAGTACTGAGGAGGTTTAAATTAAAACAAATCTCTAGCTTGAGTACCCCAACTTAAGAGCAGCTCGACAAGAGCAATTCGACTTAAGAGTGGGAAACTGTTGGCATTTTAACTGCCGCCTTACAAATTTTAGATATGGTCTGCTTGACTTAGAGATATTTTGTTTTACATTTTTAATTTTTTAACTTATTTTTTCAAAATTTTAGATAGATACCTCAACTTAAGAGTAGTTCGACTTAAGAGCATGCATTCGTAAGGTGAGGTACCACTGTATTTGTGTTGTGGGATTTTCCAGGTGGCAATAGGCCTTACTTAAAAAGAAACACACACACTCCAAAAAAGGATCCAGTAGCTCCCCATGAACAGCTACAGTGGCATCATCATCATAATCATCTATGAACTTCATCCACTGTTGCTTTAAATTGTACCACTAGTCCTGATGTGCCAAGTGAGGGAACCTGCTTGGCCTCCCTTTGCTTCATGACGCCTGGTATTATCAGCATGCTCACGACATCCTCGCCCGCTCGGCCTGTCTGAAGCCAGAGTGCAGCACAAAAGGAAAGAGACAGGCAGGGCTACAAAAAGAGGGGCAGCCTGGCTTGCAAAGCGCAGATTATTAATTGCTGGCCAGGCTACCGGAGAGCTTTTCCTTTGTTTGCTCGCTGCTATCAAGGGCCCCGAGTAAAAAATGCTCCCACTGAGTGAGTGGCAGTACAGGCTGGCAGCCATTTAGAGGCCCTGAGAGGAGAGGAGATGCTCCGTCCCAAGGTGACACAGGGGCGCCCTCCACCCGCTCTGGTACTGTGTCAGCCTTGCCTGGCAGGAGCAGCTGCTGGTGGCTTCCCCAGCCCTGCCGTGCCTGCTCTTTCGGCATCTCCTTGAGCTGACCCTGGGCTTCGGTGACAGCTGAGTTTTGGGAAAGTCATTCGGCTCTTTGCTTTTCTTATCGGCAGCTGAAAAGATAAACAAGGGGCTTTGCTTCAGGAGACAGGGCTGGAAGAGATTGACAGTTAACAAGGAAGAAACCAAGAGGGTGGGACGGGCATGGCCACACTAAGGAGACATATTTTCTTTGATGAAATTGGGGCTGGGGGGGGAGGGGAATCTTGTTGACACTAAAATGTGTCATGCGAACCAGGAAGCCAGAGGGCTCAGCACTAAAATCAAGTTTAAAAAACATTATCATCTCCACCAGCAACTTACAGTACAAATTCTAAGCAGCTCAGTCTCAAGGAGTCAGGCCTTTGTAACTGTGTTCAGGATTGTAGCCTTTGATCCAATGCTGGTTTTGGAAATTATACAGAATCAAAGCAGCAAAGGAGACAGATGGAAAGGAAACCCATACCTGAATTCTACATCACCTATTCTTTACACGTCTCCCTCAACTGTATTAAGAATGGCTTAGCCTGTCTCCTCTGATGTTTATATATTTGGTGTGCGATGAGGCGTTTCTTGTTGCATGGAGCCCACAGGAAACTCACCCATCTCCAGAGTAGCCCTACAGCTAGATGGGTGGTATAAAAGTTGAATGAATGAATGAATGAATGAATGAATGAATGAAATTTGAAATGGGCTGGTCCAAGCCAAACTTTCCCACTTCAGTGTTCTGAATGTATAAAATCTTCTTGGGAGTGCCTTTTTACACGACCCCTAAGATCCGCTGGTCCCTTAAATTCGGACCAGAGATCTTGGGGGTTTGTCGCTCTCCCTGCGTTCCCACCCCCTCTGCACTTCCTTGTTCTGTCTGCGTGAGGGGAGGGAGAAAAAAAGGGAGAAAAGAATGCACTCTTACCTCCGAGTGCCGTGGAAGTTGCTCTGACTCCCCCCGTTACTTCCTGGTTCCTCTTAAAGGGGTGGGAGGCAAAAAAAAAACCAACAAAAAGAAGCGAGGAGAGCCCGGCACTCTCCGCATCAAAATTTTTCACTCTGCCAGAGCAGGTACTTGAAAGGTGCGCTGGGTCGCGCTTCGGTGGGCGGGGTCACACTTAATTTTCTGTTAGCTCCGGAGCTGGTGGGGAAACATTTTTAAGCTCCGGAGCTGGGAGCCATTTGCAGCGGAGCTTAGGGGTCGTGTATAAACGCCCACAGGGAAAAGCACGGGCATCTTCGATACTGGGTGCCAGCAGAAGAGCAGATTAGCCTCATGGGTCTTCCCCATTTTCCTCATGAGGTCCGAATAAAACTGCTGCTCCTCAGCAGGTAGTGTTGGAACACAAGATGTCCAAAGAGGCAAGGCAGGACCTCACAGAAATCCTTGCCTAGCTTGTCTGTGAAGATTCTCAGCCATCCAGGTGAGTTTATCTGGAAGTTGAGTCATGGCAACTGGATTTCTTTTTCTTGAGGAATTGAAATGTTTCACTGCTCATCCAAACAGCTTTGTTAGTCTGAAGAAAGCTTGTTGCGAGTCCTTCATTTTATAGTTCACTTTGACCTCTTGTCGCCTTGGTCTGAAATAAACTCATAAGATGAACAATGGCCTGAATAGGCTCGTTAGGTAGACAACCGTCTCAATAGCCTTAAGGTGAACAATGGCCTAAAGTGCTGAAACCCATAAAGTACGGGTCTTTAGCTATGGCCTGGATTGTGAAGGCGTGAAGTATTTTTTATTTGTCTAAATATTGTTGAAATCACAGCCTAATAAGTGGCAGATAGACTGTGCCTAAGCCCCACACCTCTGTTGAGAGAGGGGTTTTCAATGCTCACATGGCTTCCCTGATCCCTCTCTCAAACCACCTATCTTCTCTAATATGTATGAATGAGTGCCCTTTGTCCTTCAAGTGGAGATATACTGCTGATCCTGGTCCTGAGCTGTTGTCCCTCCTTTGTTGGGCCACCCTTCTGTTTGATGGCTGTTTAATTTCTCCAGTGTAGAAGTCTACACACTCCTCACTGCATTGGACCGCATATACTATATTGCTCCTTTTGTTTTGGTATCGGGTCCTTTGGTTAGACAAGTCTCTGCCTTAGTGTGTTTGTGGGTTTGAAATAAATAGGGATGTGGTGTTTGCCAAAAATCCTTTTTAAGCTTCTCAGACATTCCTGCCATGTAAGGGAATGACCAGGTTCATCTGTCAGGCAGCTGTTGGAGCCTTCCCTTTCCCTTCTGCACTAACACAATGTCAAGAGGACATGTGTGCCTTTTCAGGACACCTCTAGACCACTGATACCTTCTCCTCTGTAGCAGCCGTCAATAACAGCCCTTTCAAAGTAGATAAAACAATGTCCCATTAAGATAACATGCCATCCTTCCTTTTGTTCTCCCAGGCCTCTGCAAGCAATTTAGAGACAGGGATCTCTGTGTTTTACGTGTAATTGCTGTTACCTGTAACCTGCCCTTGAGCTTTTGCAACAGCCGAGGCTCTGCAACAAAACAAAATAAAAGTCCCAAGAATGAGCAGCATTTTGTTGGAACATGGAACAATTAGTAACAGAACATCAAGGTGCCGAGTGCTTTCTGTTGCTGTGCCACAGGCCGTGTTACGCACCCATTGGGTCTCATTTTTAGATTCAAAGCTCTTTCATGCAGAGACAGGATGATTTACATTCTGGAATTCAGCACAGCACAGCCCCAAACTGAATGAGGCCTTCAATTAAAAGGAAAGCGGCAATGTAAGAGATGGAAGACAACACAAACAGGAGTTGCACCACTGATATCATGTGCATACGTTATGTACTGTTAAATCAGGATGGGTTTCTAGTGACCCAACAGGGCTTTAAAGGTAAATGTAAAGGTAAGTTTTATCAGAGTGACCCAATAGTTGAGTTTCCATGGCCAAACAGGGATTTGAACCCAGCTTTCCTGAGTTCTATTCTGCACTCTGTCCACTACAACAAACTAGGTAGATTTATGAGAGGTAGCCAGGCAGTGCAAGAATTCCAGACAAATATCAAATCAAAACAAAATAAAAGACAAAAACATGTGGCACCTTAAAGACTATTATGTTTTAATGTAAGCTTTCATGGACACGTCGACTTCTTCAGACATATAGTAGCAGAATGAGGTGTACAATTACTGCATCAAATGCAGTGGCTCATCCAAGAGCCAATGAACATATGGTATGTAACTTATGTATATTCCATTGTATATTAATTGTACAACAGCCAATGAACATGTGGTATGTAACGTTGTATATTAATTGTACACCTCATTCTTCTACTATATGTCTGAAGAAGTGGATGTGTCAACAAAAGTTTATATGAAAATGTAATAGCCTTTAAGGTGCCATATGTTTTTGTCTTTTATTTTGTTTTGTTTTGATTTTTGCCTGGAAAACTGGGTAGAGACACTGTATCTTGTACAAAAGGTTGTGTAACTTCTGTGTGCTCATCTAAACAGAGATGGAAAATGGTAGCCCAGAGGATCCATCTGGTCTTGGTTCTGATTGTTACAATTCCCCATGCCTCTTTGAGAAGTATGTGAGGTGTCATGGCTAGAGATGGGAGTTTCTTAGTCTGGAGGTTCATACATGCCAGTTCATACTCACTGCACTACAGGTGCCACACATTCCCTTTTCTTACCTCCCTGCCCAACAACCCACTCACCAATAAGATCATGGTCCTTATATGACTTCTGTTGTCTTCTGGTATCCCTTTGTATGCATTGATCTCTTCCTAAGGTACCATGTTACCTCCCTCTACAGCAAGGAAGGCAAAGCAGGACTGATTCACCCTGCTCATCACTGTCGATTCCACTAGCTGTGTGTGAAATTGTGCAAACTGAGGCATGCTGATTCAAAGGGGTGGCTCAAGGACATGCCCCCCCACCTCTTCCACTGATTTAAGAGGACTTGAAAATGTTCAATTTTCATCCATTCATGTCTTCCATTTTTAATTCATAGGGGCATATCACTTACAGTAGGTTCAGCAGCTGCCTCCTTTGTCGGCAGACACGTAGACTGTACCAGTAGCCATTTAACGCCGCAATCATTTTATGAAAAATAAATCCAAGCAGCAGCAAATTGGGAGTTTATAAAAACATAATAAATATATTTCATTTTCATTTTCTAATTGAAAATCAAGGCTGAATAGGCACCTATAAAGGACACAATCAATTCAAATACATGACGGGTCCCTGTAGCATTCATACAAAATATACAGAAATTAGACATCTGAAGCTGCCGGGGTTCTCCCTGCAAGGACAGGCCTTCGGGCTAGAAGGCCTCACTTTCCCTTTCATTGTTCAGATTCCTTCTCCAATTTGCACCCCCAACACCACCACTCCACCCCACCCAACCTCAGAATTTCTTCCTGCTCTTGAAGCTGGCTTTGGTTTGTTTCAGAGTGCTTGAGCCAAGAATCAATTGTTTCTTAAAGTCCACTAGGCAGTCTTTGGCTTCCGAAACAGAGGTGAACGATCTAATGGGAGAGTCACTGCAAGCAGCTTGGGGAAAGGGGCTCCAGGCACCCTGGCTGCACTCGGCTCCCTGGTCCATCTCTGCTGAGCTGTGCCTGGTGGGAGAAGAAAAACAAAAGAAACACACAATCAGAAAAGTACTTGTTTAAAGAAGTCCACATGTTGGGCCCACGGACCTACCCACCCGGGTCTCACTGATCTCTTTCTAACCTTCTTCACAAAATTATAGAATCATAGAATAATGAAGTTAGAAGGGGATTGTAAGGCCATCGAGTCCAAACCCCTCCTTGCTCAAGGCAAGAATACAAATGAAAGGACATTTGGCAGGTGGTTGGCGAAATTTCTCTTGAAATGCCTCCAGTATTGGAGCACTCACCACCTCTTGCAGCCATTGGTTCCATTGCCATACAGACCTAACAATTAGAACGTATTTCCTGATATTTAACTGAAATCTGGCTTCCTGTAATTCGAGCCCATTGTTGTGCATCCTGTAGCCTTGGGGGTGATCAAGGACAGATCCTGCCTCTCCTCTGTATGACAGCTTTTCAAGTATTGGAAATGTGCTATCATATCTTCCCTGTAGTCTTCTCTAGTTCCATGCTCTGGTAAACATTCCGGACTGAATGGCTGCAGGCACGGAGCATTTCAGTCCTATGGCTCCCAGCTGCCTTCCTCTCGCAAACTAATGGCAAGGAGTGGAAATGCGGACCAACCGTCTCTGAAAGGCCACGTGTCCCTCTTCTCTGGATAACCGTAACGTACCCACTCTATATATACTGTATGTAGGCCTGTCCTTGAAAATGGTTTGGCAGCTTCAACTTGTGCAGAATTTGGCAGTTAGAATGCTGACTCTTTCATCTCCATGCAATCAGATTACCTTGATCTAACTGAAAAGGTAGCCTCTTTGTGAGATTAGAGTGGTCTAAATAAAGGTATCACCATTCTTCTTTTTGGGATTTTGCAAAAGGGCCAACAGCTTTTCTTTTCTTTTATTGGGCCAATTCTTAAGGAATTATACTAGTTGCTTATCTGCAACTGAGTCCACCTGGAGATTCTTGTTCTCACTTTCAAAGCTCCAAGTGGCTCAGGGTTCAAGTTCCAGAGGAGTCTCCTCCAACATCATATGTTGCTTGTGTATAATCTTCTACAAGCACAATTAGTGGAAGAGATACCTAGAGTTACTCTCTGGGCTGAATCATTCAAGTTAACGGTGAACAAAAGACTCCTATATTCCACAATATGCCATAAGACTAAGGAAGGAGATTTCCCCTGTCTAATATCATCAGTTTCCTTGTCTTGAAGAAAACATTATCTGCTTGCACTCAGTTCCTTCCTAGTCAGAAATGACATAGTTCTTCTGCTATTAGTGTAAAACATTAGTCATCAAAATAAGTTCCTTTTTCAGTTTTACTAAAGCAGCCTGTTCAAAGCATGGGGCTCAGCATTTGAACCACCCTACACTGACCATGCTCTTTGTTAGGGCCTTGTTTACCAGTTGAAAAATTCCATAATATAAGTGCTACAGAATGTACATAATGCAATGTACATAATACATAATGCTAACCTTAAGTCTTCCCCTCCAGATGGTGTCACAGCTGCCTCTGCCTCTGAAAGAAGAAGACACCACAGAATCGTCATTCAATCCTTCCCGAGCAATATGAACCACTAAAAATCTGCCCAACGAACTTCTAGATCTGATAAACACTATCACACCAAACTGGATGAGGCTAGCCAGATCATACTCAGTCTGGAGCTAGAAGACTAGCAGGAGACATATCATCATAGAAGAGAGAAAGGTGCTTTTTTGTGTTCTATAATCCATGTCATTTACAGCGAATGAGGTTGGAAAATATCTTTATTCAACTAAAGAGTACTGGGAATTCTGGTTATAACATTATGTTTTAAAGGCCATATCTGTTCTATGAGGATCATGAGATGGATGGATTTCTGCTTTTTAGTACAAAACAGACAGGTCACAACATTCCTGTTGATGTTCCTTCCCTCAAGAACCAAGACTCCCCCATAGTGTCTTCTGGCAAAAACAAAAAAGCCCTGGTGAGACCCACGGAATGGCGAGGTACAAAAACCAAGGCAGTGGGGAATAAAAGCAATGGCTGTGGCTTAGTTGGGAATTACATTAAAATATGATCTCATGGTTAAGAAGGCCGCTTAAAGATAGGAGTAGAGAAGAGAGAATGGGCCTCCCTACCTGCAGCTTTGCTTTCCGACTGATCCAGCATGCTCAGGAGTCGGCCTCCTTGTTGTCCCTCCTCCTGTTACAAAGAAAAACAACACGGAGTCTTGTGCAACAGGCAACTTGGAGCTACACTCAACCAAGGAAGATAAGAGCTTTCCATCCTCATTCAAGTTCCTTCCCCTCCCTTCCACTGTGAACAGGTCCACTGAAATCAATGGGTCCCATTGATTTCTACTCTGAGTGTGACTAAGTCTGACACTTGGTCACTGAAAGGTTTTCATACACTGCTTCACAATCACTGATCAGAAGCAAGCTTTTGCCATCATGATTTTTAAAATAACTATAATTTATTGAATGCCATTTTCCCCCATGGGGCATCAAGAAAACAGGCATCTTCTGGAGGCATGTTCTTCCGTTTGTAAATTGATGATGGGCAAAATGTAGCCCTCCAGATGCTGCTGGACTACAAGCACCAGTCACCACTGGATATCTGGGCTTCAAATAATGGGTGTTGCAGTTGAAAAATACAGCACCTGAAGGGCCACCATGTGTCCATCCTAGCTCCCAACAGAGGAAAACTCACCCACCTTTCCAAAGAGGTTATTGCCTTCCTACAGACGGTATCTTAAAATATACATAACATGAGGTTAAGAGAGAAATCCCACGAGCCTCTCATAGGAGCTAAAATAAAAAGAGAGAACTGGTCGTTGGAATTGTGTACAATTCTGGTCACCACATCTCAAAAAGGACATAGTGGAACTGGAAAAGGTGCAGAGGAGAGCGACTAAAATGATTACTGGGCTGGGGCACCTCCCTTATGAGGAAAGGCTAAAACATTTGGGGCTCTTTAGTCTGGAAAAAAAGGCACATGAGGGGGGGGATATGATTGTGATGTACAAAATAATGTAGGGCATGAGTCGAGTGGATAGAGGGACACTCTTCTCCCTCTCAAAAAATACCAGAACTAGGGGACATACACTCAAACTGTGGGTTAGAAGTGTGAGAACAGATAAAAGAAAATATATTTTTTTACCCAGCGTGTTGTTAGTCTGTGGAACTCCCTGCCACAAGAGGTGGTGATGGCATCTAGCCTGGATGCCTTCAAAAGGGGATTGGACAGATCCCTGGAGGAGAAGTCCATCATGGGTTACAAACCATGATGGAGATGTGTAATCTCCAGGCTTATAACCAGGGTACTTCAAGGGCCAGATGCAGGGGAGTGGTTGCAGGAGTCAGATATCTAGTCTCATGCGCTCTCATAAGCATTTGGTGGGGCCACTGTGAGATACAGGAAGCTGAACTAGATGGGCCTTTGCCCTGATCCAGCATGGCTCTTCTTATGTTCTTATGCTCTTATCTCTGAAGCTTTCAACAACTTCAGGGGCAAGTTGGTACTTGGTAACCTAGCCACAGGGAAAGTGATCCATTGGTGAGAAGTCTGCTATGAAAGCTATGAGGAAATGTAGCATTCCACAATCAAGGTGAGACTTCCATGCAAACCCAGGCACTGCTAATTCTAAAGAGGTAAGAAGGTGAAATAATTAGGATGCTGAAAGGAATCATAGCCTGTTCTCAACCGCTGGCCTCTGGCAACACCCTTATTTACAAAGAGGAGACTCCTTCTACCTGTCTGGGTCACATCAAAATGCTAACTGCTATGGAAATCATCCTAGTTCTTCTTTTTCTCTTTCTTTCTACTTGAGATGTCCCTGGCCTGTGAATGCCAACTGGATATACAAACTGAAAATGAAGATGAGCAGCAGCCTCTACCAGCAGATAGAAAAGCATTTTCAACTATAT
Source organism: Phrynocephalus versicolor (assembly GCA_023846285.1). Taxonomy (NCBI): domain Eukaryota; kingdom Metazoa; phylum Chordata; class Lepidosauria; order Squamata; family Agamidae; genus Phrynocephalus; species Phrynocephalus versicolor. The sequence goes on from JAHTLZ010000010.1 coordinate 70,698,644, forward strand.
AGCAAATAATAGGGATATGGAACTGAGTTCATGAAAGGTTGATATGAAGAACCTCCTGGGAAAGGAAGCCAAAAGAGTTCCAAGAAATCTGACCAAGAAAATCCCTAAATATTAACCAGAATTACAGGAGTTTATGGGTTGCATGCAATGGCATGCATATATAACCGGGAGAGAGAGAGAGAGAGAGACCCCTTGTTGTGATGACAAGCTTTGGAACGTCTTGGGGTCAATTTTCCACCCACAAGATCTACCAAGGGCCCATATCAGCTGCAAGGACATTCAAAAATGTCAAAAATTGCTAACAGATCAGGGAAGTGGGTAGAGTTGCAGTTTTATGTGGGGAAGAACCAGGGGTGATGTAGCCAATGTGGCAAAAAAAATCTATTATGAATCTTACAGACATCAGCAGAGCAAGATGGGACAAGAGGTCACAAATATGGCCTAGAAGACTGCACGCAGCCTACAAGCTCCACCTTGCCCACCTTGTCTTGAAAGGCAAGAAGTAAGAATGCATTTGCTAGAACAGAGCTGGGGCTAGGTGTAATGAGATTTGCCTGGCTGCCAACAAAAATGCTTCCCTCGTTCTCAGCAATGTCCAGCAATCCAAAATGCATGACATGCCATCATCACCATGCTCCAGTTCCCTACCTTTGCAAGCAGCAAAAAGGAGTGAGTGATGGAAGAGAATTTCTAGGCACCACATGAAATCACACTATTCGTTTCAGATTATGAGATGTTCTGGGAGGACAGGCAAGAGATGATGATGATACAGGGTGGCTGCTTTTGGAAGCAGCTGGAGGACTTGTGCAAAATCTAGTTTCAGCTGGGGAATCAAGCAGAGACAAAGAACTGTATTCCTACTTAGTTATGCTGGGTGTCTTTTCTATTACACTTCTTGCCAGCAACCATTAATCAAATCCCTTTGGTTTATTTTAATTGCACATCGAGTGTGGCCATCAGGTGGAATGCTAAAGCAAACTTGTCAACTTTGATGGCTGAGATCTTTGCAGGTAAAAAAAAAATCTCCTTTAAAACCCTTCTGCTGCACTTCAAGGAACTCTGGGCAGGCATCCTGGCAGCTTCCCCAGGGGAACGGAAGCAAGACTAATAAAAGTCCCAAGATAAGCATGGCAACACTTCAGAATGGGCTCAGGGTGGAGTGTGTGACACCTAGATAGGGGCCAGTGGAAGCTTCCTACTACCTCTTTAGGAAGAAGGACAGGGTGCCCTGGATCTGAAGTGCACGAGAGGTGTGTTAGTTCTTATTGCGTCCCTTTTAAGGACATGGCAGACCCTGACCACATTTTTAAAAAAAGGTTTTGCAGGAGGAAGTTAGTGGCATGAACAGAGGCGACCCGCTGTGCTGGAAACTGCATAACACTTGGCTGCATCCCAGCCAAACTCATCAACAGGCAATCTGATCATTTGCATGTGAATCCCTGAGGAGTTGAGGCCTGTGATGGATTTAAGGGATTAGACAAAACTGAGACATCATGTTGTATCTTCCTGCTGAGAAATCACATTGCCTTAGCACTCTACGCTGCAGCA
>JAHTLZ010000010.1:70710005-70725101 GCA_023846285.1 Phrynocephalus versicolor
CACACACACACACACACACACACACACACACACACACACACACACACTTTTTCAAAGGTAAGAGACAAGCAGCAGGTGTTGTCCTACGGCAAGGCATCAGGCTGCTGGAGGACACTGTGGACTCCATCGAGTGCTCTCGTTTTTCAGACTTTGCCTAAGCTAGTCCCAGTAGAGAGTACTCTAGTGCTGCAACCGAGAAGCAAAACTTCCAAGCCAGTGCATGAACGGAGTGAATCAACAGAAACATGTGGCACATGAGAACAGGTTTAGCAAACCTGGAGCATCCTCAGTTGAGTCTTCTCCTGTGTCGTTACAATACGTGGCATGCAGTACAATTTCTGACACTGGGAACTTGCGATCACAGAGCGGACATGCCACAGGCTCATCATCAGCTGGAGGGGGATGGGCAGACGTGTTCTCGGCAGCATCTTCCTCTGCAGCATCCTGTGAAGAGGGTAAGAGATCACTAAGTGGTCTTCTTGCAGCTTTAATTCTTCATGTTTAAACAAGTTTCCTTGATCTCTTATTAGTTTCTGGCCATCCTGAGGCACTGCATTTTGAGCACCTGCTTTTATTCCAACTAAACAAGTCAAGGAACCCTGCACTTGTAAGCGAGTGCTAGAGTACTAATACCTAAGGCATACTTCAAAAGCACCTTGCCCTCCCAAATCATCATCAGGCTCCCTGGAGAGCCATGTGCTCTATTTAAAGCAAAAATCACCTGTGTTGTTGCTGCTGCTGTTACTGTGACTCCCTGGGGAAAGTGTAAATCATCCTTGAATTGAGAAAAAAAGAGTGTTAGAAAGCCAAACACAAACACAAACACCAAAGAAATACAGTTAAGAAAAAACTCCTGGACGCCCAAAATCCAGAATTTTGTCAGTCCCAGAGTAACAAGGCTGCCTTCAGAGTGAACACTCTTCTAAGATAAAAAGAAAGGCCATCTCCTTCTCTGGGGGAAATCAATGGGCCTGTTTCATCTAGCTAGAATCTTTTATTTATTATACTCTGCTTTCCAGTAACCTCAAAGAATCATAAATGGCTCCTCTTTCTAACGCTGACCTCACAATAACACTGTCAGGTAGGCCAGGCTGAAAGACAACCTAAGGTTAGAGTAGACAGTTAATTTTCATGCCACAGAGCCATTTTAGGTGGGCTCCAGAATATAACCCTGAGTCTGAATACACAGGGTTCAGCCACTGGTTAGGGATGTATTTGCAGAATTCAAGTTCTGTATTCTGCATCCACCGGCATCCATTCCATGAGGTGTCTGGCTTGTGTAACACATTCCTTCGTTATGTCCTAACTAAATTACTGCAAGACATTCAATCTGGTTTCCATTTGGAGAGTGTTCAGAAATTTCCACTGGTTTAAAACCCTATAGCCAGACTGCTGACAGACACTAGTTATAGGGAGCATTTATTTATTTATTTATTTATTTAATTCATATACCGCTCCATCTAGCTGCATGGCCACCCTGGGTAGTTTACAAAATTGAACAAATATTAAAATAAAAACCATATCCACCAACATATACAATAAATAAACAATACAATATAATAAACCATTTGGGGATCAGGTTATAATTACAAACTTAAGCTACCACACAGAAATTAAGCATTATAAAGCTATCAGATCCAGACAACTCTTGCACAAGAATGTGAACTGCAAACCATTGCTGACTGTTATTTTTGATAGCCTTTTGATCACAATTGCATTCAATCATGTTTCCTGTTGAAAATATACTTGGCTTTAACATGCATTTCCTTTCTTGATTCTGAATGCGACAGAAATCTGCATGGAAAACTGACTTCATCCAAGTGTCTTAATTCAGAAATCCAGGCTAGAGCTGCACACAGATTTCCCCCCAAACCTTATAAAGTAGGGTGTGACTTTGTTGTGGAAAAGCAGCATGTTAGGTGTAACTGTTAGAAATTCAGCTTTGTGAGGTTCAGCTTATTTTGTCTGACTGAGAATACATTTAAAGACCAATAATAAAATGGGTGCCCTAAGATTAAATCTTAAGTCAAGCTTTAGGTGAATAAATGTATTTAAAGTTTATCATTTTATATTTTATGATCTGCTTTTTCCCCACACACAACAACTTAAGAATTGCCTTCACTCTATAGTGAAGACCCATTGCTAGTGGAGAAAACCATGAAGGAAAGTTGCTGCCTCCATTGCAGGCACTTGTGAGTGCCCCGAGAGCTGATAAACCAGGGCTGAAAAGAGAGGAGTCTGAGAACATGGAATTAGGTAGAATTTTGGTTTATCCAGCACGGTTCTTTTCATGTTCTTGCCAAGGTCCAATCTAGTTCAATAGTCAGTGAGCTTCCAATGGTTGTCTGCCTAACCAGAGGAAAAGACTGATGGTCAACTGAACAACACATTTGGTTTGTCCTGGAAGATGTGCTCCCTCAAGTGATGGAAGGCTATGGTTTGTCATGGTACATGACTGTCCTTATCTTGCATTTAGCATGCTTTGTTTGCAAATGGTCATTCAAAGGTTAAGTATGCACATATCTTATTGCACATCTCTGTGCAAATCACGCTGCAGGGGAGAAACTGATTAAGGAAATGAAACAGGAATTTCCCTTCACATTTAGTACTGAGATAGCCAGGACTGCTGTTTTGCCCTGAACAGCTGGTAATTATATGGCTTTTAAAAAGAGAAATCTTTTAAGTCTTCATGGCTAAGTACCCTTGATAGATCTGTCCTCCATGTTTGTGTACACCCAGAGATAAAAATGTTGCCAAGCACCCTGTGATAAGACAGAAAGGAGAGCAAATTGCTTTAATGCAGGGTCCAGGTACTTCAATTATGTATTGATCAGGCATTTGTGCCTACTTGGGTGTTTATCACTTGGATATCCTATTCACTTCAAAGGTTAGGTTGCCCGGGACGACTCAGAGAACTTCCTGGCAGACAGGGAGCCTTGAACAGTCTTCTCAGAAAGGTCCAACATACTATAACCCTCGCAACCATCCCGACCTTCTGGTGACAAATATGTGGCAAACTTGTAGCAGTTGCTTTGTGTTAACTCTTAATACAAATTAAAAGCTAGTCTGGCCGTTGCTTTGCATGGGAGGGGGTGTGTTGGTTCGAAAACACTACTAGACCCTAGCTCTGTACCAGGGCTATAGGATGAAAGGAAAACTTATCTCAGTTATTTCTTGGCTTTTTATTTATTTATTTATTTATTTATTATTGTATTTATACCCCGCTTATCTTCTTCGCGAACTCTAAGCGGCTTACAAAGGCAACAATTGCCACACGAAATACAATGAATAAAAACACATAAACATAATAAACATACATCAAGTAAAACACTAAGGCACCTCAATACAGCTGACCAGACCAGAGGGTATGCCGGGCATAGCGATGGAGGAGAAAAAAAAAGTTATTATGAGTCGCCAAAGGCCTCCCGGAAAAGGTAGGTTTTTAAAGCCTTCCGGAAGGCCAGTGGGACAAAGCTAAGTGGTACTAGGTGGATGTTGTTAAACTCACCCATTTTTAAGATCTCCGGCAGAGTTTCACATTCATCGTTCCATTCCATCCTATGAAATGCAGAACCTGCACCTTAAACTACTACATTTGTGAGAGGCAGGAGAGTGACGGCTGCCATCTTATTTTTAACCCTCGGAACCTTCTACCTAATCTCAGTTTAACTAAAAGGTTCCTAAACATTTAGAGCAGAGAGGAATTGCCAGAACCATTAACATGCCTTGTTTAAATTTTAAACCAGAGAAATGGAACCCGGGGGTGGGTGGGGAATAATCTAAGATAGGAGGTTTTTATTGGGGTAAGACAAGGAGATGCATACTCTTACACAACTACAGTAATCTATCTCCTTATGGAGTTCCAAGGAAACCAGTGCCAGAGGTAGCTTGATTGACTGCTTAGGCACACTTCATTTTTTTGTTTTCTGAGTGGTCTCTATTATGTAGACCCGTTGCTTAGCAGCTTCATTATAGAATCTACATTGTCAAGAAAGAGCCCAGTTCCATGCGAGGAATTTCATTGACTGATTGAAGACTGCTTGTACGTGTGGGTGAGTGTATGATTGGTCCTTTTAAAAAAAATCCCCAATCTCAAATGTGCCAAACTCCCTGCTGACAGGTGATCAGTACTAAATTGCAAGGACCATCAACAATTCTGCAGACAAAACTCTACATAAAGTCATTTTTTTTCTGCAAAGCTTAGGGTCCAAAGAAGAAGAAGCAGGCTAAGAGTTCCACAGCTGTTCAACAACACTGCAGCCAGAACAACAACAATGCACGTTCTCGGATATTTCACATTGTGGAATTGTGATATCTCGTTAAATGCCATTATGCTGGGCTGTGTCATGAAGACGTACCAAGCACAAAACGAAACACGGCAAAGATGAAGATTTTTTTAAAAAAAAAATCAAAATAGTGTTAGTCTAATAAGATGACACATGCACAGATGTGAAGAGTTATTTGCTCCTTCCCAATTCCACTTTACACAGCCTTGCAGATCGCATCTTTTGCAAATACCAGGTGTCCAAATAAGCTGCTTGCACTCCCACAGTAAATAACTCATTGTAAATGTAAATGCGGCATTGTGTAGCAACACTTGTCAGCCCCCTTCCCTCTGAATGGATTTTGACAAGCCCGGGAGAATGGCTGAGAGACGCCTTAGCTGCGTGACTGCCTGCCCAACCATCAGGAAGGGACACGGCACTATGCCATGCCACTCCCAAAGGGAGATGCCCTGAGCCACCAAGGCTTCCTCTGTCCAAAGAGGGCTCATGCTTAGGGGGCAGCAACAGAGACAGCATTTGAGCAGACAGGCATTGATGAACCAACAGGGCATCAGGCTAGATGCTGTATGGCTCACCTCCTTTCAATCACTGAGCCATGTAAAACAAGGTGCTGTTATTCTTTGCCTAGAGAGCTGAGTTTCAAATCCTGCCACAACATTCAAGTTCTTCTGCTCAGCCATGTTAAGAGACACAGCCTGGGGAATTCATTTTGTTAGGCTACAAACATCAGAATCCCACAGCCTGCATGGTTAGGGACCAAGCTGGTTAGAGATTCTCTGAATGGTAATCCAACACAGCAATCTTCCCACACTCTGGTTAGAGCCCTAGAAGGTCTGAGAGGGGCCTCCACCCTGGGCCAAAGGATTTATAATTTCAGTCAGCCAACTGGTCTTTCTGGATAGTTGTTTTGAGACACAACAAGATCTGCCAGGGTAGTTATTCCAAGATATAGTAATACTGTAGTTTAAGAATACCTTGGTTTGAGAGTGTTTTTCAAGGCAAGCAAACATTTATTCTAAAGTTTGCCTTGATCAATGAACAATGTCTTGCAATACAAGCACGGGAGCAGGTCACATGATCATATGAGCCAATGGTGTTCCCCCCTCTTGAACGGTGGGTGATTGCTGGAATGTTCCGTCTTAGGCAAGCCTCAAAGCAAAGCGAGAACAGAAGTCTCCATTGTACCAGCCAGGAATATTTTCAAAGGACAGTGCTGCTTAGGGTTTTATTTTCCTTTATATTTATATTTTTATTTAGTTTGTGTCCAACATCCTTTCTTATTTTTCAAACCATTTCTAGTCATGGCAGCCAGTCAAGTGTACATATTGACCCCCCAGTTAATAGCAGTGGATCAAGCAGAGATGTCCAGTGCTCCACCTTGCCCGGTTATTTTGTCCACCTTTCAACCTGTGACATCAGATCAAGTGGACAGGGCCCTTGGTTGCTGTTGTGCCACCACCTCCTCCCTTGACCCTTGACCAGCCTGGCTTGTAACAGCAACTGGGCTGGTTACTACCAAATGGGCCATGGCAATAATTAATGGGTCTCTCCTGTGGGGCAGGGTTTCTCCTGCCCTCAAGGAGACACTCATTAGACCCATTCTGAAGAAGCCTCACCTGGCGGTGGACCAAATTGGCAATTATAGGCTTGTTGCCAATATTCCATTTATTAGCAAGATAGTCGAGAGTACAGTGGCAGACCAGCTGCAGGGGCTTCTGAACGAAACTGATGCCCTTGATCCATTCCAGTCGGGGTTCAGACCACACCATGGAATAGAATTGGCCCTGGTCGCCCTGCAAGATGACCTTTTGAGGGAGGCTGACAGGGGCAAATCATCCTTGTTGCTCCTCCTCGATCTCTCAGCAGCCTTTGATACTACTGACCATGGTATCCTCCTGGGGAGGCTCTTCAAGTTGGGGATCGGAGGCACCACTCTGCAGGGGTTCCATTCCTTCTTGGTGGAGTGTCCTCAGAGAGTCCAAACAGAGGAGATGGCCTCTTCTCCTTGATCCCTCAATTGTGGGGTGCCACAGGGGTGAGCCATCTCCCCCATGCTCTTTAACATCTATATGAGGCTGCTAGGAGAGGCCGTCAGGAGGTATGGGGTTTTGTGTCATCAGTATGCTGATGACACCCAGCTATATATCTCCTTTCTTCCATCTGCAGTGGATGCCGTTTTGTCCCTGGATGCCTGGTTGCTGTACTGGGATGAATGAGTGCGAATAGACTAAGGTTGAACCCGGGCAAGATGGAGGTTCTCCAGGTGGCGGCACCAGTTGTTAGTGGTTTAGGAACGCTCTCCATGCAGGATGAGGTGCGTAGTTTGGGCATCGTATTGGACCAGACGCTTTCCATGGAGGCCCAAGTGGTGTCAGTGGTCTGTTCTGCCCATTATCATCTTAGGCGGATTGCTCAGCTCTGTGCCTTCCTGGCCCCCAGTGCTCTCACTGTGCTGATCCATGCACTCAAAGTCTCAAAATTAGACTACTGCAGTGTGCTCTACATGGGGCTGCCTTGGAAATTAATACAGAGCTCCAGCTGGGGCAGAACTCGGCAGCCAGATTAGGAACAGGGTTGAGGGAAAATCAGCATATCACCCCTACCTTGGCCGCACTGCACCGGCTACTGATCCATTACCACATAGATTTCCAGGTTCTAATGATGAAATACAAAGCCCTAAATGGGTTTAGGACCTTGTTATCTGTCATACTGGCTCCTGCCGCAGAGTGCTACCTATAGCAACCGATCATCTCAGGCTGGGCATTTGAGGGTGCTATCACTGAACGAAGCCCGTAAGCCATTGGCGAGGAATTGGGCTTTCTCAGTGGCAGCCCCTTGTCTTTGAATTCTATTTCCCCCTGAGATTTGTTTGGCCCCTTCACCTCCTGTCTTCAAGAAACATCTGAAGACGTGGCTTTACAAAAAGGCTTTTCCTGGGTATTCACTCATTCTATCTATTCACTGTTTTTTTGTTTTGTTTCTTGTTTTGCTTCGTCTTTAGGCCATCTTCCTCTCTGTTTTGATCTCATTTGATCTGTATTGTGATTATGTTTTATTATGCTGTATTGTATACTCACTGAATAGTTTATCATTCATTATTTGTATTTTTTGTAGCTTGTAAACTGCCGAGAACAGCTGTGTTTCTAGAAGGTGCGGTATATAAATTTAATAATAAATAAATAAATAAATAAATAAATAAATAAATAAATAAATAAATAAATAAATGGCTACAAATTACACTTTATTATTGTCACATTAAAGACACAAAGTAATATCCAGTTCTTAGTCCCAACTAGAGCAGATTCCACAGCCAGGTACCTAAACCATGGTGTGGACATGGACTTCCAGCAAGCTTCTTTTGTGAATTTTGGCATTTTGTCTGCTCAGGATAGCTCTATGGAACCCCAGAATGAGCCATCTGAGTTTCCATTATTTCCTATCGGGAGATTTGCTTTGACATAAGAGTGTATTGGTTTACTGGCATGCTTCCAGAATGGCTTATGCTCATAAACCAAGGTATTACTGAACAACAACCTCTTCTTTCGGGCTATTGCTAAAATGCAAGGGATTATCCGTACTACCAGGTCTGGCTTCCACAGATGTCCCTCCCATTTTTATAACCACCCGGCAGCCACACCATAAGCTGTGAGAGTTCAGCTGTGCAGCGAGTATGTTACCGCACACATCTCAAAGGTCTGGCCAATGAATGGCATACTGCCTAGGAAGCAGAAGAAAGGGACTGAGGCTCATTAAAAACACTTGTGATAACGTGAGGCTGCTCCAATATGTAAAAGCCATCCAACATATGAAAGGCACCTTGTACCGAATAGAAACTCCCTTTTTATGTAGAGATCATCTTGTCAAATACTCTTCAGTTTCAGCCGTATTTGTGTACCCTGCCAGAGTGGTATTCGGAAATCCCTTTGATATCACCCTCCCTCTTAAACTGGAGCCTAAATAGGTGTCTTTACGAGAAGCAGCGACTGAAGGCAGAAGTCACTGTTGTGACAACTGTGAAATGACTGCAGAAATGGGTATGGGGACACAGGAAGGCAAAGCAAAGGCAAGAGCATCCATTTGGTGAAGATGAGGCAAGCAAGAGAATACACTCTTTGGCATGAGCACGATTATTTGCCAACTCTCGATGGTTGGCAAATAAAGAGTCTCTCAACACTTGTTAGTGGCCCAAAGCTTTTATAGGCAGAGAAGATTTTTTCCATGTAAACAGCAACATTCAGAACGACGCCAAAACATGCCGCCTTTTGTCCTCTCTTTTCTGGCATAAGCATCCTACCCTTTCAGAGAGCAGGAAGGAGCCAACAAGCAGAGGTTTAAGCACAGCACAAAGTCACAGCTTTGCCAACGTGCTTGCCACCTCTTTGTTCAGTCAGATTCACGTGCCTCGGGGACAAAGCAACTAGCTCTCTTTCATTAGCCGGGCCAAGCGGTGTCCTTCAACACATCCACAAGCCACCTAGCACATACACCGATAGGTGTTGTGTGCCAGACAACTTGATGCGAGAAGTCCACAATGGTCCCCCTCAGCTCGCAAAAGGTGCTAAGCTCGTGGCCAATGGCCTCAGAAACAGTGGCGGGGAAATTACGGGGTTGATTTGGTGGCAAAGCAAGAGGGAGGGGATCCACTTCCAACGTTTTGTGGCAGGGTATATGCAGTAGTTTGCAAAGCAGCTCATTTTGGACGACAGGCAAGAAACAAGGTTCTGTCTCCCAGATGCTTCATTGGCTGCTATCTCTTAGGGAATTGCTTACCTGCAGAGAGACATCTTTGCTGGGTGAATGGATTTCTCCGTTCTCTGGCTCAATGGCTTGCGATGGACTCGGCTGGGTCTCTGCAACAGAAAGCTCCGGTCTTAGCAAAGCCCACCCACCCACTCGGTTCTCCGTGAGCCTCCGCCGCCCCTCCAACCCTGAAGCCTATTCCGCACTAGCTGATAAAACTTATCCCATTTGCTTTACACAGTGTCTTCACAGTTTCTAAACATTTTTTAGACTTGTCACAAATGTTAGCAGACAATGTGCAACAACATAGCTGGAGCAAAAGCTGTAGTGCTGCAATGTGTGGATGAAGCCATTGGCACTCCTCAGCTTAAAGGGGAGCTTGAATCAACAGACCCACAGGAGCTGCACATTGGGGTTAGGGGCTTGGCGGTGAGCAGCACAAAGCCAAGAGCAAAGATCTCCCACTTAGGAGAAGGACAACACACCTATTACTGTGCTGTACAGCTTGCTTTCCCTTTGTATCCTCAGAACACCGCCCCTCCGTTATTATCAACAATGAAAACCTCATGCAGCCACCTGCAGGGAACCACACAATTAAACCTGTTCCTCAATGAGATGTGACACGGGGGCGGGGGGAGAGCTTGCTTTAGAAAAATAGATTTCAAAATCAGATTGGGTCTGGTGGAGAACAATTTAACCTTGAATAATTTCCTTGCCTACCGAAAGCAGGAAAATTCCTTTCCCCTAGCCTGGTTTTGAAAATGTATGCTTAAGGCACATGGGTTTGTAAGCATTGTTGTACGACTGATCTGCTTTGCACAGGGGAGAAACAGATATTGTTCAGGATGCCATCAACAGAGCCAGCGCTGGCTTCTTGCTAGGTAACCCTCCTGGTCAGACCTGTGGGGTTAAGCACCCCCAGGGTTCAGATGTCCAAACAGCTAATAGCCATCGTGGCTTTGTTACATGTACTGTTGCCGAAGGCAGAGAAGGCAGGTCCTTTCGCCCGACTAGAGAAGAGGGAGGGGTATGTCTTTCAGTTTCTGCAATACAAGATCAAGACTTCTCCTTAGGAAACGAAGACTGCCATTAAAAACCCTTGAATAAGTGATACTAGGACAAAAGAGAGCAGCTCAGCAGGTGGTGTTCACTTTGAAGCTCTGGCTGATGCCAAGCCAAAAGAAAAGGGACGGGAGGCAGCAGTCACCGTGTGGCGGGCAGCCTCCTTCACGGCATCCTAAGAGGGGCATGCCAGGGGAACAGAATGCCCATGGTGGGGAGGAGCATGACGCCCCCAACCCACCAGCGCCAACACCCAGCTCTCAGGGATGTCATCAATAGTACTGCCTTTCTCCTGAGCCAAGAATCGCAAGGGCTGGAACGCAAGAGACCAGCCAGACTTTGAGTGTTTTCCCAAACAAGCGCGTGTGCCAGGCCCACCCACTTGAGATATGTACGCCTTCGTGATTTAAAATCCCACGAAACAACCTCAAGTCTTGTCTGCAAAGGAAGGTTATGATCTTCCTGACTCCAACTGCAAGTCAATTAGACGAGGAGCTTGTACCAGGGCAAACGGTGATCTCTTCTTCAGCACGATCCTCCGTGGAAATGACTGGGCTTCTCTTATTGTCCAGGGGGGTCAAGGCAGAAATGCTATCAAAATACAAATAATATTAAACCAATGAGAAGGGATTTCTCAGGGGCCTGAGAAAGTCAGGTGCAGTCTAGGGGAGCTCTCATCATTTAAGAAGGGGAGCAAGAAAGAAAGCAGAAAATAAAAGAACACCAGGCTGGAAAAAAACCCTCTCTAAATATGTGGCTATTGTTCTAGAAACCCCCCCCCACCCCCCCAAAAAGCAAATGAAAGGGCTTCTGTGTCTCACATAAGACAAACATACCTATCTACTCTGAAAAAGCACCTTTCATGCTCTCTGTTCTTGGTCACAGGAGTACTGCAGGCAACAGGGCAGCCTAAACCTTAGTGAGGCGCTCCTTGGAATAGGAAGGGGTGGAGATATGTTCGACCCCAAGCTTATCTTCTTTGCATCCTTTCCTGCCATTGTTTTCCCCATTTCATCATTGCACACAGCGCTCTCAAAGCAGCAGGAATTTGACACAACTCAAAGCTTCCCCACAGCCGAGTCGTGCCAAAAAGAACAGAGCATCTCTTTCAAGGAGCATTCAGCCAAGCGTGTCTCCTCTTGTTTTGACCTTCCAAGTGCTGCCATTTTCTCTGCAAACTACCATCTCTTGTCACAGGACGATACAGACTCAGCTGCAATGTCATCGCTGTCCCATCATCTTCAGGATTCTGTGTGGCTTTCCGAATGCATTGATCAAGTATGCAACGGCACACTTGAAAGGCTCAAATCCCCATCCCGATTTCTTAAATGCAGTCACGAGCTGCAGAGAGTCAGGAACAGCCATGACAGATTTACGATATATAAGAAAATCCTGATGGGAAACCACAAGTGACTTCTTCTGCGCGCTCTCTAAATAAACCATCTCAAAGCATTTGTTACGAGCTCAAGCTGAGCACAGCTTACTCTGTGCAAACCATCAAGATTCTCTTCAAAAGGCCTTACACAAAACAATTTGCTATGACATTTATAAAATGGGCTAATCAATTTGAAGTCTGTCCACATTGCTTGCTATACCAACTATCTCCTAGTAACAAAGCATATAATCATTTATTAAAATCTCAGTCTAATGTACTTGGCACAAGGCAGGAAACAATGAAGCTCAGCAGCCCACAGGAAACGGGGACACAAGATGCCTTTGGTTAAAGCCATTTCCCAAATTACTCTGGCAGGAGTATCAAACAGAAGTGTCAAGGCCAATGACCAAGGTGCCTGTATGCACTGCCCAGAACAGGGCTTTGGCTGGCCAGGTGCCAGCTGCCCAAAATTTAACGCACACAAAAATGAGAACACAGCAGCCACTGTCATCTTGAAGGAGAGGTGCCCTCTAATGATGGAGACATTCCACAATGTTGCAGTAAGTAGTTCAGTTGCAAAGCTCCAACAGCATCAACATGGCTAGACCAGTGAGTTGTCTCCTAGCTGCTTCGAGGAAAGTACCCGTCCTTTTTCATTTGGTTTCAGAGGTTCTAGACAGAAGCAATGACCAACAATGGGTCGAAGAAGAGGAGAAAAATCAAATAGTTTCTGATCCATGGGGGGAGGAGGGGGGAATTACAGCACATGGACAAAGAACAACAGCTCGTTCTGCAACCTTCTTCAAAGAAGGAGCAGTACATACTCCACTGGTGGACTGATGTTCTGAATGCAAAAGAAAGGGCTGCCCGTGCCGCTGAGGCTCAAACAGCGCGAGGTCACGCATCATGGTCCTGTAACATGACCTCGGGGCACATAAGTCTTGAGAGGCCCAGAGATCAATGGGCAGCACATCATCATCACAGAGGGCAAAAATGAAATAAAATAAAATAAAAATACATTCCCTCCTTTTCGTGTGGCAGACGGTGGGCCCTGGGAAAATAACCACTTTGCCCTCTGAATAAAGTATCCCTGGCAGTACTACAGTTTAAGGAGGAAATGGAGGAAGGTTTAAGAGGGGAAGCCCCAGATCTCTGACAATTTGCCATTTTCATGAATCCTGTCCCAAGATGGAGATTGGGGGAATTCTCTAATCAGGCTCTGACTAATGAGGACTTGAAATATTATACCCTAGTGAAGAAACTGGGACATTGTTTTCCACTGCTCAGTCCCAGAACCTCCTGACAGCCTGTGATAGCAAGGAAAAGGTACTTGCTCTTGAACCTCTCATCCTAAGTACAATCACTACAAGGGTAAAATGGACTTCCTCTTGATTAGATTACGCACGTAGTAGCGCTGACCCTACTGCAGGGTGGGAAGAGCGATCACATCGACCAGGCTGCTCCTTCATTGAGCATTCAGTCAAAATGGTGTTAGATCAATGAGAAGAGAGAACATTGGACAGGGCCAGAAAATAAAAATAAAAATAAAAAGAGGCCTCCTGCCAAGAGCATTTTAATGATAAAACATGGCAGAACTAACCTGAGAAAACATGGCAGAACTAACCTGAGAAACAAGTAACTGTTCACAGCTAGACATGTGGCTAAGCAGCACATATTGAAACTTCCCTGGCCAATCACTTCATGAATCTTCCCCATCGGCACCATCTCCAACCGCTTCCTTCACTTCCTGTCCTTTGCTGGAGGCCATTCTTGCCAGCGCATTACTCTCCAGCTTTGGGAAGCTGGAAGGAAACCAGCCTTCCAGGAGGTATCCCAGAAAGAGCCGCCATGCTGGGCCCCACTTATAGAAGGCAGCAGGGACCCAAATATGAGGAGCCAGCTGCCGCCTCCCCATGATGTTATTTGATCTTCAAAAGAAGATGGGGTTTTGAACCTTCGCAACCACACATGTCACTCGTTTATGCTTGAATTGGCATTTCCTAGAACACGGCTCACCATCTCAAGGAGACAAATATGCTGCAGCTCTTAGGGTGGGTTTTCTTGATCCCCATGTCTGCTGTGGCTTCAACAAATACGCATGTGCACATACACATAGGTAGAGTCATTCTCTCTCTCTTTTTCACACACACACACACACACACACACACACACACTGCTGCAACATGCTGTGCATAAACCTCTTAAAACACTTCAGGTTTCCAACTGAAGCTTATCCTCTGCTACTCCCGAGCTACCCTGTTTCCCTGAAAATAAGACATCCCCTGAAAATAAGACCTACTTACAGTTTTGCCCCACATTGAAATATAAGGCATCCCCCAAAAATAAGGCCTCCCCATAACAAGATAACAATAAATGTGTACCGTATTTTTCTTCATGAAAAAATAAGACATCCCCTGAAAATAAGACCTAGCGCATCTTTGGGAGCAAAAGTTAATATAAGACACTGTCTTATTTTCGGGGAAACACGGTATCACTTTATGGTGCCACACCAAATTAGCTTGTCGGGTGTTTATGCCAAGGATGGCACTTTCTTATCATCACGGCAAAGGCGCCTTCTTACTTTACCATATAACAACTGAGATACATTGCTAATGGTCACATTCCTCTGTTGGAAGAGACATATAAAAGGATAATAATAACCCATTGCCATGAACTCAGAGAAAAGAAAGCCAGAGTCATTGATCACTGCGCAAACAAGAAAGGGTTGCTCTCTCCAACTGCCAGTCTTTAATACAAGAGAGTCATAACTTGAACAGATAACGACCACAGGTTCCGACACACAATGCCCATGTTACAGCTTCCTAAGGACCCATCCAGCCTCTGTTTCCCCATAATCAGCTACTTTGAAATATACTTGCCTTTGTGTAATCTGCACGGGTTCCTTTTCTTCAAGCACATCTTCTGCAAAGAGCACTTGGGAGGCCTAAGAACAAGGAAATAACAAGCATCCACTTTCTGCATAACTGTGCAACTTTAAAGTGCCAAGAATCGTTCGGACATAGAATAATGAGAGCTGAAAGAAATGAGAGAGCCACCCTGATTAACTTGCGTAGGACCAGCACACCCACTAACATGAAGTAAGAGGACACCACAAACAGAAAGCTATGCCAGACAAGGCACAGTCACTGTGCTATGTGAACGCAGGCAGCCCAGGGGGCAGTGAAGAACTCTGGCGGGCCCTAAGAAGAAGCATTTAGCCTGAAAGATGAAATTCAAAAAACTCCAAAAGCTGGTGAAAATCAAAGCTCAGAAAGAGGTTGATAAGAATATATTAGAAAGCAAAGATAGTGGTTGCAACACTGTTCCATGTACTGTAACATGTATCATGACACAAGGTGGCCTGCTAACCTGAGTCTTAGAATTGAACCCTAAGCACATCTGATCTCGCCTGATTTCGGAAGCTAAGCAGGGTCGGCCCTGGTTCGTACTTGGATGGGAGACCACCAGGGAATACCAGGCGCTGTAGGTGCCTGGAGTAGGAACTGGCAAGCCACCCCAGTACTCCTGCCAAGAAAACTCCATGGACATGGGGTCACGAAGAGTCGGTCATGACTGTAACGACACAACACACACACACACACACACACACACACACACACACACACACACACA
>JAHTLZ010000010.1:70725111-70754818 GCA_023846285.1 Phrynocephalus versicolor
ACACACACACACACACACACACACACACACACACACACACACACACACACACACACACACACACACACACACACACACACACACAAGGTAATCTAGGTCTATAATGCAAGAATTAACCTGCTGATTACTGGAAAAATGGATAACCCTTATTTGTCAATGGAAGTGACAAATAATGGACAAAATGATGTTATGATAAGATCGCTGCAAACGTGTGTGCCTGATCGCACCAGAAAGAGTTGCTTTAAAACAGGCCTGCACAACAGGTAGACTGCGGGCTACCAGTAGCCCGTGAAGGGTTCAAAAGTAGCCCGCCAGCCATCAATAAAAAAAGTGAGGGGATAAGTTCTCCACCTTTCCCTCCCCTATCCCAAGGACCACCACTGCCCCAGCAAAGTTCTGGGTCTGCCAGCCCACTGTCGCAGCCGAGTGGGGCAGTTCAAGGCACAGTCCCCTGCTCCCCCCACCGGCCAGATGATCAACTCGTCACTGGTGCAGAGGGGAGGGAGGGGAGGGGACAGCGAGAGGTGGGGTCATGGGCATGCCCACCTCCTTTGTGCAGTGACGTCTCCCCTCTTCTCCCCCCCCCAGGAGAATTCCTTCCTCCCACCCTTCTCTCCTCCTCCTCCTCCTCCTCCTCCTCCCACCCTCACCGCTGCCTCACAGAGACTGTGACCTGCCACCGCCATTCCTGCTCCCCTTCTGAAGCATTCCTTCCTACTTGTGCCGCCATGGCAATGTGATTGCCCTGCTGCTGGCTCGGCCCGCCCCAAATGTGCGGTGACCATGGTGGAGGTGAGTGAAAGCTGTGGGTGGCAGCGGCGGCGGCAGTGGCAGTCAGGGGGAAGAGAGTCAAGTCAGGCCCCAAGTGGCTTGGGAGGGAAAACACACTTTTTAAAAAAGTCTTCAAGCAGCCAGGGCAAGCATTGCACACGCCTCCCTTGCATCCACTTGAGCCAGGTGCAAAGGAGGTGTGTGTATGGTCGTGTAGGTTGCCCTCTGGAAGGGGTGATCTGTGCAAGCATGCACGCGCCTTCCTTGCAGCCACCCACACCGGCTCGAGCGTGTGCAAGGGAAGTGTGTGCATGTTCAGCCTTCCCATAGGAATGCATTGAAATATGTTCCCTCCAGAACGGATTAATTGATTTTTCAATGCATTCCTATGGGAAACCGCTGCTCTACTTACAATTTTTTAAACTTATGAGCATGTGCTCGGAACGGATAAAATTTGTAAGTAGAGGTTTTAGTGTAGTAGCCCTGAGGCACTTTGGGCTGGAAAAGCTAGACCTCGGCCTGTTCAAAGTTGGACAGCCCTGCTTTAAACCATGAGCGATTTCCCTTCAAGTGACCTTTCCATCTGCCAGAGAATGATTCACCCCAGCCCACCCCCCTAAAAAGAGGTCCTACTGCTAGATCAAAAAGTTCAGCTTCATCATAAGATCAGAGTTGAGCTGAATTACGTTTCCTGTTTGATGCACAGGGTCCATCATGTGATTGTCGGGAATTAGATCACACTGGATGACTCCACATGTGGTTGAAGTTGCAATCTATTTCTCTGTGTGATCACACCCTGGATAAGAAAGGCTGTGACAGTGGATTTTGGGTGTAAATGATTTTTACTATAAAAGTTCCAAATAGTTATTTGTATTTCAGAAGCCTTGCTATTTTTCTGTAAAGAGGTCCAAAGAGCCCTGTCATCAATAAAAGGTGGAAATTTAAGGCAACATGGTCACATCATTTCACATGCTCTCCTGTTTTGCTTCTCCCACTCCACAAATTTTTGCAACACTCCTTCTTACCTGAGCAAAAACAAATTACAGTGATATCAACACAGGAACCTCAGGTGCAGGTTACTACCCACAGCAAAACATTAAAAATCTAAACATTACCTTTTCCTACACTCTTAGACCCACCAGTACTGTAGGACTCAATAGATTTCTACATAAGGGAAGACACACAGCTCTAAGGTCACTAATCAGCCTAAAAACTGAGCTTTTAAGGAGTCACCAGTCATCACATCTAAGAGGTCCAACATGACTAGAATGGGCAAATTCAGTGGTATGAACACCTATGCTACTAGACCAAAGTGAAGCCCCATGCCGCACGACTCCTAAGCTCCGCAGCAAATGGCTGCAAGCTCCGGAGCTTAAAAATGTTTCCCCACCAGCTCCGGAGCTAACAGGAAATTAAGTGTGGCCCCACCCACCTAAGCGCGACCCAGCGCACCTTTCAGGTACCTGCTCTTTGATGGTGAAAAATTTTGATGCGGAGAGTGCCGGGCTCTCCTCGCTTCTTTTTGTTGTTGTTGTTGTTTTTGCCTCCCGCCCCTTTAAGAGGAACCAGGAAGTAACCGGGGCTCGGACCAGGAAGTAACCGGGGCTCGGAGCAGGCACCGGAGGTAAGGCTTTTTCTTTTGTCCCTTTTAAAGGCTTTCCCCCCCTCCCTCCCCTCACGCAGCCAGCAGCCAGGACGTGCGGAGTGGTGGGGAGGAAGGAAGAGCGAAAAACCCTCAAGACCTCTGGTCCGAATTTAAGGGACCAGCGGATCTTAGGGGTCATGTAAAAAGGCCCCTCAAGATGTGGGGTTCAACCCCCATTGCCGGCTCATGGTTGACTCAGCCTTCCATCCTTCCAACGTGGGTAAAATGAGTACCCAGCTGTTGTGGGGGGGGGGGGCAATGTGTAGCCGGCATAGTGTGATTAAAAACTGTAAAACTGCCCAGAGAATACTTGAAGTGGTATGGGGCGGTATATAAGCAGAACACTGTGCTTTTACTTTTGCTTTGCATAGCAAACCCAGGTGGGCTACATGCTGGCTGAAATCCTGCTGTACTACTTTGCAGAGGTTTTATAATTCTGCATACAAATAACTATAAATTAAGATATCTCCATAGGCATTACCTGTTACACACACTTAATCAGATGACTTTGTATTCAACAATCAATGCATATGGAGATTTCTTAACTTTTGACTCCAAAAGCCATGCTTTTGTGTAACACAGCAAGAGGGTTTCAGCATTAACTGCTCACAGCAAAAGGTGTTAGTAAAAAACTTCCAGATGGCTCAAGCATAAATGGTTGGCGTGACCACCTCTGAAGAAGAAATTCTCTCTCCCCCACCCCCAATAAAGACAGGGTTATAAGCCCCGTTGCCCTTAGAACGTTTCTACCAAGCCAACCTTTTCCTGAAGCTACCGTCCCTGCTTTGGGAGAATTATGCATAGCCTTATTGTCTCAGTCTACCTGGTTGGCACACGGGGCCTCTAGCTGCAGCTCTGATGTCTCAAAAGAAAAGAGAAACATCCCAACAGGGAACCACTGTGACGTCCAATTATAAGCTAACAACACATCACCTAAATGAATCAAACTAAGTGCATCAAGCTCAGTTGTCAGCCTGATAATTACGCAGTTTGTTCTGAGTCCAGAGAATGTTTAAAGGCTGTTCAAATTTGCCAAAGACTTGCTTTCTTGGTTATAAGCAACACATTGTTACTTGCTTCCAATCTGCACTTGGCACATTAAAGACTACCACAAGAATTATGGCAAGAGATGGGGCTGCTCTTTCCATAATCTCTGGGGTACACGATGCACAAGCATAATCAACAAAGGGTTTTGTGGCATCTTAAGGACTAACTATTTTGAGTCCATTTCATTAGGTTGAGTCCACAGAAGTTTCCACTCCAGAAAAGAATATTATGGATTTTTTACAAAAAAGCAAAGCATGCTGCTTATATACCACTTCATAGCACTTAGAGCACTCTCTGTGTGGTTTACAATTCAGTTATGCAAACTGTGTAGTCCCCCGTCTTTGTCCCCACCCCACAAGCTGGGAGCTCAATTTATCAACCTCAGGATGGAAGGCTGAGTGAACCTCCAGCTGGCTACCTGGGACTGACCCCAGCGCATGAGCCGCATTTTGGTTGCAGTACTAGAGTTTAACCACTGCTCCACAAGGCCCCTTATTAAATAAAGCTTGTAATAAATGCATTAAAACATATTCATCTTTTAAATGCCACAAGACTTTGTTGTTTTTTAGCGCAACAGGCTAACGTGGCAACATTCCCTCTTAAAACATATACTTTACATTATATCCTAATTCCTGCCTTCTGTAAGCAGTAGCCTACAAAGTGGGGCAGGGTTCAAGTACAGTGGTACCTTGCATAAAGGAATTCATTCATGCCAAATGAAATTATGTTAAGCACATTTTCCTTTATACAAATTTCCCATAGGAATGCATTGAAAACGGAGTAATCCCTAATCGCGACCATTTTTTTGTTATACAGATTCACCCCACAGACACTTCTATTTAGCAAATTTCCCCTATCTCTGGAATTTTTTATGTTGTACAGATTTTATGTTATACAAACTGTTTGTTATACGAGGGTCTACTGTAATTCACCTGTGTATAGCATTGCCCAAAAGTTACAAGGTACAAGAGGAGACATGAGGATGCTATTTTCAGCAGAAGCCTGCCTCTGCCATAATACCTTGTTTCCGTTTTATTCTGGACAATGAATCATGAAAAATGTTCATCTAAACAGACAAAAGAGGCGTAGATCTGTTCCTGAAGAACAGTGGGGAGTTGGAAGAGCATCACTCAAGCGCCGCCACCATTTCGGCAGCATTTCACTCTAGCAGAGCGGAGCGAGGAACCTCCAGGGAGGACCTGAAGGTAACTGTAGTTACTGCCTTGATTAACAGCTCTGCAATTCAGTAGCGGCAGGGGGCACAGTCAAGCAGGCTTGCCGGCAGCTCAAACCACCAGCAAAAGGACAACATAGATTTCACGTTGGAGCCTAGAATTGATTCAACGGCATCACAGAGTCAACAAGCCGCTCAGGAAGGCAGGTAGTGCCGGGGTGGGGTGGTGGCTGTGGTGGTAGCTGCCAGGTCTGAATGGCCATTTTGGCCCCTTAAATACTTTGGGGCTTCGACTACTGTCAACACAAAAGGGTCCTGAAACAGTGACAAAGAGCACTGATAGGTAATTATGGCAAAGAAAAATGTAGTGCTCCAATGAGGCTTTAAAAAAAACAACAACAGGAAAGTGGCCTTTGAATTACTTGCCATCAGCTCCATGTTCCATTACACATGGCAGAAGAAAGGAAAGGTGCCTTAAGAATCACCTGCCACAAGGCATATTGTCAAGCCCAACCAAAGCCCTGCCTTGAAAGTGCTTCAGTGTATATTTATGAGTTGGAACGTGGGCTTTTTACATTTTAATTGTGTTTTCAGGGTGCTCCAACAACTCCATTTGTTTCCCATGACCTTAGAGCCATTTTAAATGTCAAGTCCATTACTCCCTGTCTTTGCTGGAAGATTGCTTAAGACTGGCTCTCGTTCCTCAAGGAAAGAGTAGAACGGAGGCAGTGGAATGCCTTATGCAGCTGCTGCTGCTGCTTCCTCTAATTCATTAGGAACTACTACTGAGTCCTAACAAGTGGCATAGCATGAGTGTTCCCTTAATTGCCAATGGTGCTAGTAAGGCTGTTCAGAGTCCCTTTGGGTTTCATCATATACCACTTGCCAAAAGATCTGCCAGATGTAATAAAGCCTGGATTTTTGACCACAGAGGTCAGCGGATTAAAAACTGCTTTGCCACAAAGCTATTCCAGTCATCTCCACCTATCATAAACAAGGCAAAGGCACAAGTCCAACACTTTCCCCTTCCCAGGTCACCTTTAAGGTGCTTCAATACAGCCTCTCCGAGTCCGAGGCTGTTGAGACCCGAAGCAAAGGCTGCGCCACGCTTTCACATTTAAACAAAAATGCAGACATGACAGTTTTCCCTCGGAGTGTTCAATATTACAAGACAGAGTATAAATATCACAAAACAAGTTAAGTATCTTTCCATCACCAGGGTAAACAATCAAATACACTTGAAAACAGTAACAACAAGGTTGAGCTTCAGTCAGAAAGAAGATAAAGTTATACAATGATCTAGCAGCGAAGTCATTATGAAAAATGAGGGTTGGAAAAGGCTGACACCAACCTAAAATACAGCAGCAATAAATACTTCATCTGACGAGCAATCTGTTTAAAACCGCGGCAGTGGCCGAGAACTGCCTCTAGCTCCTGAAATGGGACAAACACTGACACCTAGCGGCTGCTTGGCAAGTAATAAAACCGCACATTCAAAAAACAATTAATGCAAGAGGAATACATAATTTTGGGCACAGCTGTCGAGATGCAACAAATGCCACAGATATTATAAAGTTCTTCCTGTCACATCCTACCCTCTCTGTCCAGCAAAGGAATGAATACAAAGGAAATTGTTGCACATGAAAAAAACCTGTCAACGCAGCTTGGACAACTTCCAACAATTTCGACTGTATGGCTACCAGTTTTTCTTCACGCCCTCCGTCTGAGCCGCCTGACTTGGTGTTATGGAGGTGTGCAAGGGGGAGTTTTTAATTGTTGCTATCATCAGACAATTATGAGGTAGACTGCCTTGCCAATCCACTAGAAAACTCTTAAAAGATCTGCCACCTTCTTCTGCCCAACCTCAGTGAAGGGAAAGCTACCCACATCAAGCCAAATGACTAGCCATTCCTCTCTTCAGATTTTCACCAGACCCACTTGGGAAAGCAGAGCAACATTTACCTGGCAAGAGCTACTTCCGGGCTCCATCTGACACTCTGAATATCTCCCTTCGGCCACGTTATCCTCCGGGTTTTTGTTAGGCTCCCCGTTTGATGGCGCCAGGAGCCAGACAATGCTCTCGTGTTCCTTTTTCTCCTCTGGATCTTCTCCTTCGCGCTCATCCACACCTTCACTTCCTCCAAACGCTTCTTCCTCTTTCCCACGCTCGGTCTGCCTCAAGGAATACGAACTGGGGACAACTGGTTCCCCAAAGGACTTTTTCTGTAGGAGCTGGCGCTGAGCCCGTTTCAAGCTTTTCTGGTAGACTTCGAGTTGGCACATGATGACTTGGGTATACTTGCTGGGATCTACTCCTTTCGGGCAGAAGGGAACGCCCCAGTAATAATGGACGGTATCTCTCTCTTCTTGTTGCTGGTGTCCCTTCTCAGCCGTACCAAGTGGGCCAAGCGACGCAGCCTTTTGAGGCCTACCAGTCCTTCCTACAGGCTCGCTAGAAAGGCAGGCCTTCTTGCACGGCTCCGCCTTTGACCCAAGCTCAGAAGGTGGGCTGCTGGAATGGTTTAAGAGGCTACTACGTTCCCAAGACATTTCCTCCGGGGCTTCTGGGCCACCTGCCAGGGAGTCTCTTTCTGCATGGTTTTGGAATGGCTTGCCCGTGGCCTTGAGAGGGCTGCATGTTCCTGTAACAAGTCTCTGAGATGCCAGTGGCCAAATCCCCAGAGGCTTTGGGGGGAATGTGGGGCTCAGTGTAACCGGCAGGTCTTCTCCTAAGCCGAATGGTGTGTCGCTGGAGCTGCTCCCTGCTGGTGAGCAAGAGTTTTCATTTGACCTTGCAAAAGGCTGGCTCTTCCCTGGAGATACAATTATACTGGAAGCCAGCGAGCTTTCGACTATCTCCTGGCTTAACCTCGTCAGGACAACGAGGGGCCTCTTGGCGACATGTGTCTGTCCGTTTTCATCAGCTTTGTCGCTGGGGGAGTGGGAGCTGCACTTGGAGCAAGGCCGCGGAGCTGTAAGGAGCTCAAGACCTTCTTGGCCAGCTGTGTGGCTTCCTGCTGGAGACGCTGGGGCTTGGGAAAGAAGAGGCAGAGCAGCTGCACCAGATGACTTGGAAACCTGGCAGCTCTGGAGGGGGGAGAAAATACACACATCACAAAAGACAAGTGACTTGCCTAATCAATGTATGTTCCTAATTATGAAATCAAAGTGACGGCCATACCGCAGAGCAAAGGATAAAAATGGAGGCTTCCACACTAATCAATGAAACCACAGCTGAAGGTGAAGCTGGGTGTTAGGTACGAACAAGTCCATTAGCAGGGCAAAGTGTGAAAAATGTATTCTGAGCTCACCTTGTCAGATGCATTTATGCTTTACACCAAGACTGACTGAAATTCCAGCTGGAAATTTGAATCAAACTACACAATACATCGCGTTCAAAATTTAGCACGAGCTGAGTATCTTTCTTCTTTCCCCTCAAAGGGAATCGTTCCAATTCCAATTCTAATTTTGGCCATGGCCGCTCTGCGTTGACCAGGAAAAAAAATCAAACCCCTCCCTCCTTCACCCTCCTCTTGCAGAGGTGCCACAGAAAAATATTGACGGTCCTGTTTTGTTTTCGTTTTTTAAGTGTATAAGAGTTGGGAAGGAAAAGAAGGCAAGAAAACGACTAACTAGGGAGGGAAAAGAATGCAACTTGACATTTGCTTCTTGATAAGAACTTGCAGGTAGAAAAGGGAGTATCGGCTGCTGACTACATACTACACATCCTGACATGTAGGTAGGCCAGCCGGGAAAACACCCTTCAAACCTTCTTTGGAGGTTTTTAAGCAGAGGCTGGATGGCCATCGGTCGGAAATACTGTGATGGGGGTTCCTGCATGGCAGGGGGTTGGACCAGATGGCCCTTGAGGTCTCTTCCAACTCTATAATTCTATGATTCTATGATCGACTGGAGGAATGTGGTGGGAATGTGAACAGGCCTTTCTGGACAACACAAATGCCTTTGTTCCACTTACACTGAGGCTCTCAGCAATGGCCTTTCTTAGAAGCTCTTCCTCTTCCTCCTCTTGGGAGTTCAACTGCCTAGCTTCTTGCTCACTCATTTTCAGAGCCAGGGCAAATTGCTCATCTTCTGTCATCTCTGAAAAAAAGAAAGAAAGAAAGAAAAAGGAAAGCCTGTGAAACAGCAGACTTGCCGTTCTTACACCCTGAAAATTCTCCATTCTTAAAACCCAAACCTGGGACTTTCACCTTCACAGTAAGGCGGGGGGGGGGGGAACAACCCTAAATTGGATCAAAATCTGTTACAACTCAGTTTACTGTACTGTGTACCTTCAGAAATGGAACAGACAGTGCTAAACAGAGAGTAATGCATTTTGTGCAATATCAAATCATTGAACCAAAAAGTCAGGGCATTTAGTTAAGGTTCCCATAGTAATCTCAGTCTTGACTCTTCAGGTGAATTCATCACAATGAGCTATTTTATCACATAATCACCCAGCAGCTGCTCTGTTTTGTTCTTCCACAAGCAATGCAGCATCAAAGAGTACATTGAGGGAAGCGGTAGACTTTGAACACCGGACTGCGCATGAACACGTTTTCGATACGGTGCAGTCTGCCGGCAGAGCAGAACGATGTTTCTTCCTTTCTGGTCCACAATCACTATTAACACAGTACTCTGCAATGTATGTATTCTCACTGTTCCCGGCAATAAAAGGGGCCAAAAGCTGTGGGCCACCCTCTCCAAGCTTTGCAGAGCAGAAAGGCAGAAAAGCAATCTGATCTTCACACACTGAAGGAAAAGCCATAAGCAAATATTTTGTGGGACACTCTCTTAGCCATAGCCTAGAAATTCTTCTCTTCTGGATTATGACTTCCAGGACTCTCCTGCCTGTATGGAGTCCAAGCAATTAACTTGGGAAAGCTCTGCTCCTAAACTTCTTATCCAGAATGTTTCCCTAAGAAGTTTTCCAGGATTCCCTGAAAGGTAATTTAGGCTCCTCGCCCAGATTCGCCCTTATCTTGACGGTGACCTTCTAAGGACGGTTCTGCAAGCGCTGGTTATCTCGAGGATAGATTACTGTAACACGCTCTACATGGGGCTTCCTTTGACTCTTATTCGGTGCCTGCAGCGGGTGCAGAATGCGGCGGCCAGACTGGTGGTTGGTGCAGAAAGATATGACCACATCACCCCCATTCTGGCCCGCTTGCACTGGCTGCCCATTGGCTCCCAAATAAGGTTCAAGGTATTGGTTTTGATTTACATATCCCTCCATGGTTTGGGTCCAGAATATCTGTCGGAGTGTATCGTCCCAAGTTCAAATTTGGCCCGGTCCACCAGAAAATCTCATGCCCTAATGCTAAGAGTTGCTACTCCTCCAGAAGCTTGAAAGACTTCCACCAGAAGCTGTGCTTTTTCCGTTGTTGGTCCCATTTGGTGGAATCAGCTTCCCGGCAACATTAGGACCGTGCAGCCCCTCACAGCTTTTAGGAAGCGTTTAAAAACATGGCTCTTTCAGGCTGTGTTCGGCGACTAATGGAGGTTGAGTGTCACTATATCTTTTTTTTCCCCACCACCACCATCTATCATATATTTACCAATTTTTATTGGTTTTATGGTTTGGTTTTATGTGTTGTCTATATTTTACACATTGGATTTTGTACTGCTATTTTATGTTGTGAACCGCCCAGAGTTCCCAGGAAAGTGGCCAGTCTAGAAATAAAATAAAATAAAATAAAATAAATAATTTTAACAAATTAAAAGAGAAAGGTGTTCTGGGGAAAAACTATCCCCTGAAATTTCTGACCCACCACTTTCATTTGGCCAAAAATACCCAAGACGGGGAGGGGGGCGAATATAAAGCAAACTCCCACCAACTCTTCCAGTTTTTCTGAATATAAGAAGAATGCTCTTCTGTCAAAAACACTATAATATGATTCTCAACTACCCACTCCCGAGAAGCCCTCTCTCACAACTCTCAGCCAGACAAGAGCACCTGAGCAGAAGGGGCCAATATCCAGAAGTTTAGAATAAACTAATGAGACGGGTTTTGAGTAAGCAGATAAGATGGATGCTGCCAGATAAGATGGATGCTGATCAGATGTACCACAAGTCAAGTGAAGAATAAGAGGATCAGGTTCAGTGATGCTACTGTAGATTCCTTAAGAGCATACTGAAGCGCACACACTTCACAGGAGAATAGTGGATCATTAAACCTCATTTCTCCCTGCTTCCCATTCACAGAACAAAGATAACCAGTCTGAGCTGAGGAAAATCTTAACCACGTCCAATCTTTCATACAGCCTCTGGATAGGTCACAGAGATGCAAGATGCTGTACAGTTTTATTTTGCTCAGTGGTCTTTCAGCCATGTGCAACGTGGTTGCAACTGGTGTCTGCACTCCTTTACAAAGGATAAGCAAGGCAGAGCAATGAGTGACTGGTGAAAGCTTCATTCCAAGGCAAAGTCAGAAGGTAGAATTCATGGAAGTATTTGAGTCGACAGGGCCCGACCACTGAGCGAGCAACCAGGCACTGGTAACTCCACACATGAATGAACTTCAGGTGTTGAGAGGCATGCAGCCCTCACTGGGACCCCAACCCAGGCCTTCTGGATCTCTCCAGATGCCCACACCCTCCGCCTTTTCATTTTCCACCTTTTATACAGGCTTTTCCCATTCCAAAAGGTTGAAATGCATCCACTAAGACTAAGTCACAGGCAGCAAGAGCTCTGAGCTCAACTAGGTGGGTATTTTAGTCATATCCTGGGTTGGTCCTGTCCTCTTAGGAATGTGGCCACCAAGAACTTGAAAATGGGAATTTGGTTCTAGAGCTGCAAGGGATTATCCAGTCTTGTCTAAAGGCAAAGTCTGAAGATGGTCAAATGCAGGGAACAGCAAGGCAATCTGTGGTTGCACAAGCAGGGGCTGACACACAGGTATTACTACCATAGCATATCTTTCTGAGACCAGAGCTTCGAAACCTGAGCTCTCAGAATTCCATCCAGGGTTCCAGCTGTTCACTACAGCCAAGACAGAAGAAACCCTACTCATGAGGAGGGCTCCACCTTTCTCGCAATGTGCACATTTTCTGCAAACGGCACTGTGCACATTATGCATTCCTAGAGGCTAGGCTGCCCAAAGAGGATGCTTTGGTGTTTATGTCATCGTCCTCTGTAGTCTGTTTTAACTGCTTCTGAAACACCCAGAATAGTGTTTCAGCTAAATAAATAAATAAATAAATAAATAAATAAATAAATAAATAAATAAATTCTTCAAGGAAGAGCCAATGTTGCCCCCTTGAGAATCCAGGATCTCCCTGGCCAGCCCCATGATTCTCTGAAGCCCATGGTTTCCCTGGTACAAATCCAGAGAGAAGGCTACAGATTATATTCAGTCAAGGAATCTACTGGGGAGATGTCTGGGAGTTGGGTAGAAGACTGTTCTAAATAACGCTGCACTCCCTCTGAAGGATGAGGTACATAGTTTGGGGATCCTCCTGGATTAATTTATTTCTTATCATGGAGGCTCATGGAAGCCCAGTGGCTCAGACTGGCTGGGACAGCTATGACTGTTCCTGAACAAGGATAATCTAACCACAATCGTCTGTGCCGAGCTAGACTACTGCAATTCACTCTATGTGAGACTACCCTTGAAGATGACATAGATGATGCAGCAAATGCATTATGCAGCAGTTGGGCTGCTAACAAAAACATCTTCCAGAACTGACATGACACTGGCTACTAATATGCTTCTAGCCTGAAGTCAAGGTATTGAGGATGACTACAATGTAAGCCTACCTAGTCACTGCTGGGGAGGCCCTCCTAAATGTCCCACCATTGACAACTGCTCATTATGTGGAGACATACAGAAGGGGTTTCTCAGTTGTAGCACATCAACTGTGGAAAGCCCTTTCCTGAAATGCTTGACTGGAATCTTTTAGCCAAAAAGACACCCCCACAAAAAAAACCCCACCCCATTTATTTGTCTGTGAAAATGCTCAGTCACCCAGGTGAGGTTATCTGGAAGTTGAGTCATGGTAATTGTAAAAAGCCTATTCAGGTCATTGTTCACCTAACAAGACTATTCAGACCAGGGTGGTGTGAACCCAAAGTGAACTATACATTGGAAGCCTGCCATCAAATTTCCTCAGACTGACGAAGCTACTTGGATGAGTAGTAAAACATTTCAATATCACAAGAAAAGAAGTCCAGTTGTCATGACTCAGTTTCTGGACCCCATTAAAGCTTTTGGGAGTTGGGGATCATGGCCTGCATGGGTTTTAAAGCAATAGTTTTAATGTTTTAATTCTATGTATCTTAAAACTGTTTAATTTTAAATTGTTTTAAAGATTTTATTCCCTTGAATTGTTTTACAAGAGCTCGATAACCCATCCAGAGACCTTATCTCACCAAATAGGGCAGGCTATAAATATTTTAAATAAATAAATGCCATGACAACTCCTCTTTGTAGAAACAGGATGTTTTAAATATTTAGTTGAATGTTTAATTGAAGCAAAAGCAAGAAGCATAGCAAAGTGCAGTGCTTTGATGAGCCAAGGAAACTTCTACATGCTATAGCTTTATCTCTGAATGGTTGGAAACTGTAACTGCATTGCATACACACTCAGGGCTTGGGTAGTGCAACTCTTAGTACATTTTAATTCATTTTATTCAGTTGTATCTGACAAAGGATTTGGTGCAATTCAAACACGTAGGCTAGTTTACAAATAAGTGGGGTTGGAATGATTTAACTGAGAAAGCAGCTGAATTTGAGTGTCATCTGAGCAAACCCAGAAACAATTCATTCATCATAAACCTCTTATGATTAGTCTTGTTTTTCTGTAACTTAGCCTAGCTCAGTTACCTTACAAATACAGTATAGAAAGGGATAATATCTCAGCTCTTCCAGTGTAACTTTAAAAGTGATTTTTAAAGCAATGTTAAAAGTTTACAGTTTTATAGTAATAGTTATAGCTTAATTACAGGTGTATTTTGTAGCCAAGGTGAGTGCCTTGCAGCATTCTGCCATGCATATTGAAAAGGAGAAGCCCCGTGGTGCAGTGGTTAAATGCCTGTACTGCAGCTAAAACTGTGCTCACAACCTGGGGTTCAATCCCAGGTAGCAGGCTCATGGTTGACTCAGCCTTCCATCCTTCCGGGGTCAGTAAAATGAGTACCCAGCTTGCTGGGTGGGGGGAGTATATAAGCAGAAGCAGATATTTTAAATTTACTTTAAAAACAAACTATTCTAGCCAAGTCTGATTAACAAGAAAATTATAAACCATGCTAATTAACTGCATTGGAGGCTTCTACCTCGGGATGTAGTTGTTAACTAAGTACTTTTTGGATTATCCTTCTGAGCTCTTCATCTGATTTCAAGAGATCTTAGCACACATAAAAGAACGCACAAACAAAACAGTGATAGTTACCTGTCTTAAGTCTCTCACTTCGTAAGAAACGTAAAGATATACATTTGTGTAAAAAGTCATACCAACTATAAAGCACAATGTAAGTAAAAAGTATCTGACCGAGCAGCCCCTCCCAAGAAGAAGAGCCCAGATCACTTGTTCAAGCCAGACCAGACATCTGCAGGTGCCTACCCCGAGGGAGGCCCCAGAAAGTGGCAACAAGGAACCAGGCCTTCTCGCTGATCACACCCCACTTGGAGAACCAAGATCCACAGGAGAGTTGCCTGGCGCCCTCGCTACAAGAATCATAGAATCATAGAGTTGGAAGAGACCTCGAGAGCCATCCAGTCCAACCCCCTGCCATGCAGGAACCCCCATCACAGGAGTACCAACAGAGGGCCATCCAGCCTCTGCTTAAAAACCTCCAAAGAAGGAGACTCTACCACCCTCTGTGGTGATGAAATTAAGAAATTACTGAAAACCTGGTTTTATAGGTTGGCCTTCCCCGATCATACAACTTCTTAATACAAAATACGATGCTACTCTTCTTTGCCGCCTCACAACAATTCTTTGTCAGTTCTTTTCTCATTTTGAATTTTACTTTGAATTAGTGAATGGTTCTATTTGATTGATGTTAAGTTGGTTTTGATCAGTTTTGTTTATTTATAATATTTATGATGTATAAGGTGTATAACTATATTTTTGTTAATGTTGTAAACCGCCCAGAGTAGCTTTCTGCTCGATGGTTGCAGCATAGAAATCAAATAAATAACTAATATAAATAAAAATCTACCTAGAAAGTTAAGACACTGTAGTACATCTTTTGTTTATTGTTTGGTATTGCAAAACAGGATACTGAAAAAAGTAGACAAATTTTTTTTGGCATATCAGAGTGAAAAATAACGTGTTTATTCTACTTTACAAGCCAACGGGTGCACTGAAAAGAGTAAGTTTCTGCTCTTGCAAAAGACACAATTTGCAGAAATGTAAAAAGGAACAAGCTGTCTTCTTAGGAGAAGCAGGGCATCTGTTCAATTGAAGCTATGCAGTGTGTATCCCTGGCTAGCATGTATTACTCCACTTAACATCTAATTATGTCTAAACACTGTTTGCAAACACATTTTGTATGCACTTGATGTTGATTGCACTGGTCATAATTTATGATGATTAGAAATTCTAGGTATTGTGTTAGCATCACAGTGGTGTTAGCAAATACAATTAAAAACTCCAGAGCTACACAAAAGCAAGGTGAGTACTTAGAATTAAGGACTATCAGGTAAGTTGGTATAGGCAGGCAGGCAGGCAGGCAGGCAGCATAAGCAGCATTCTACAGATGGGGAACAATTGCCCTGTGCCTTTGGGGCAGAAGTGATTATACACCAATACTAGCTTCATCATAATGTTGGTTTGTTAAAGCCAGCTTACTTCCCTTGTACGTAAGCTAAGCATCCTATACCAACCAATGATAGATCTAATGTTGTATTACAATGCTACAGGAAGATTTTACTACACACAACTAATCCTGTCAAGAAGTGGGGAGGGTGAATGGCCAATTTTTAACTATTTGTAAACCGCCCAGAGTTCCTGCTGGAAGATGGGCGGTATAGAAATAAAACAAATAAATAAATAATAAGTAAGTAAGTAAGAGTATTTCTGAAGAAACCTCAACCTTAAATTAAGCTAAATCAGAATGTTTTTACATGCTAATAGGGCAGGTTGTCAGGAACTGATCCTTCAGTTTTACCTTTGCAAAATGAAGTAGAAGCAAAGACCAACCAGTTTGAGTACTAACACTTATTAATAAAACATTTGCTCCTCCACCCACAGAAAACATATAGAAATGTTGGGTTTATTATACTCAGAATCATTCTACAAGAAATGGTTTTAAAACGCGCACATGACTTAGAAAACATACCTCAGACGACATTTCAAAGAAAAGCACTTCTTGAAGCTCGTGCATTTTAATTTTACCCTGCCAGGAAGGAATATGACATTGTGGATGCACTTCAATTATAGCTCAGAGTTTTAAAATGATTTGAAGCTATAAAGGCGAGAAAGGAACAATATGCCTTGAGCACTAAAAATATCAGAAATGTTCCAGCTTTGGAAATGGGCAAAAGATGGAACGCTTGATTCTGCTTAAGAAAACTTCACCTCTGCACAAAGGGGACTAAATCAGAGGTGACGTTGTTCATCTAATTAGTGATCAGTAGGGAGATTTTTTTTTAATGAAGGAAACGGTAAAGAATTGGAGAAGGAAATTTAGATTAAGGTTGTGGCAGAGTAGGACTTTTAATGACTTGCGCTTATCCATGGCTGCTATTTGCGCTGGGAGAAAAGAAAACTTTATTTTAAACATGCAGACAAAGATATGCACTATGGCTATTTACTTTGCTAAATCTAAATGGGCCTGGAGAGGAGGGGAGCTGAGGAGCCCTGCCCATCCTGGACAGCCTGCTCTCTAAGAGACCAATTTATCATAAAACCCAAGCAGCCCTTTATAGTACAGACAGTGGTTTTTACTTCAAAGAAATGAACTTTAATTTGCCTAAAAATAAACACTAAAAGGCTAATTATAGTTCTAATAAATAAAAGAGCAGACATGTAAGTGGATGTGCCTAATTAATTACTGCTAATTGACTGCTCTAATATAGAGGATGAGGCCTGAATCCAAAGCAGCAAACAGGAGGAAAACCTCAGTATTTTTGCTTAGGGCCAGCATTGTCAGAGGCAATGAGACCGCCTTCTAAGGTCGGTTGGACCAAGGACCTAGTTCGCATGGCAAGAGATAAGCTGCGCCCACGCATGTACATGGGATCCATGTTCATGCGGAAAGAACAACTGGTGTAAGTTCTTGAGATAAAATCCCTCAAGTAAAACAATCACTTTACACGCGGTCCGTGTGTGATGAATCGTACAACGATCTCTTAAGCATTCGCCTTCAAAAGTTATACCACCTGCATTACGCTAGTATTACCAAGATGATCTTGACCTATAAAAGTTGAAGGTCCCATGCTTCGCTGATATAATCCTATTTTAAGGTTGTTCTGCAGAAACAGGGGATTTTATGCGCTCCAACTCCCACCTGCTAGACACTTCCTGTTCTGCTAAACATATATGTCTCTTTTCCCGCAAAGGAACTCACAATGGACAGGTTACACACCACATGGCATCTTCTTCCCTCGGAGAACACCTATTCCAACAACGGATGAGCACATAACGAAAAACGAAATGCTAATTCGCCGGTTTATGTAATGTAACAAAACGAAATGAAACGACCCAGGGAAGGGGAAGCAGCATTTTGTTAGTAACAAAACGAACTGGCATTTTTTAGTTTTAGTTTTAGTTTAAAACGAACCATTCGTTTCTCTGTAAAACGGCTTCCCTGGGTCCTAGAGGCACCAAATTTGGTGTAAAGTATTTTCACAAAATGTGCTGTAGAAAATACAGATCCCAAACATGTATCTCACCCAAAGTTTCAGAGCTAGCTTCTTCAAGTGATTTTAGGATACCCTTTGAAATATAGAAAGGTTAGGGTTTCTGGGGGCAGAGATATTCAGCTCCAAAGGAGCTGGAGGGAGGTGCTTATGCTTAATGGAAGGAGTGTGTCTGGTGCACTTTAACAATTTAAGGGTTAACTGACAGCTTCCCCTCAGCGCACAGATCCACACTCCTTCAATTAATCCCCCCCGCAGCCCCTTTGGAGCTCAATAACTCCGTTCCCTATACACTAAATCTCTCCAAATTGGGGGTGCCTCAAGGGGAGAGCTTAAAGAAGTTCCACTGTAATTTCCACACTGCTAGTTCCCTGGGGTCACTATTTTCAAGCACATAATATTGCAATTCTAAATGATTTTTCTGGGGGCACCCCGTTTGAAGTTGGGATAACTCGGCCCCCTGAACCCAAAATCTCTCCAAATTTGGAGGGCTTAAAGTGGAGAGTCCATGGAAGGTACCCACCAAATTTGGTGCTTCTAGGACCCAGGGGACCAGTTTTATAGAGTATCAATTTGGTTCATTACTGTTTCATTTCATACGGATTTTTTTAAAAGTTGTTTCTAATGAAACGAAATTAATCACATGGGAACGAAACGAAACAAATCTCAATTTTCCATTTCATGCCCATCCCTAATTCCAAGCACTGACTGGAATGCATCCATTAGTGATTTGCTTATATTCAGGGTCTGTATGCTAAAGCAACATCATTCACTATAGGTGTCCTGCTGGGAAACTATAGGGCTGGACTGTGCTGGGGAGATCAAATCAAGATGTGATCTGTGAAGTAGCCCGAGAAGCACAATGTCCCAGAATCATAGCAACAATGAATTTAACTTCAAAGAAACAAGTTGATTACACAGGCACCTTTTAGACCAAATGTTGATTAATCACCATTTAATTCTAGAAATTACTGAGAGCTTAGGTTAAAAATAGAAAGGTGTATGTTTCCAAACAAGTCAAAGATTTAAATCCTCAGGTTGTACTATAGTAGGCCCATTTGAGCCTAGGAAGTAGAATGACTTGCCAAATATCTACGGATTCAATGGGCCAATTCTAGTGGAACTTAGCAACAGGATTTCAGCTACTAAGTGTTTCCTTTTTGCATGGAACACAGGTATCTACTCTCTTTCATCCTAGAAACAAAGCAGTCTGCAAACTAGAATATTCTGCCAATGACTACAAATTCTACACATCATCTACAATTAACTCAGGACAGGGATTAAACCTAAAGGAGCAGCATAGGATAATTGCTATCTTTTAATCCTTTATGCCCATTTCTGAACTGTACATCCATTAGTCAAGTCTCCATACAAAGAACCAAGAGCAATGCTGTATTTGGCACACCCATGGTGGTACCCTCGGGACCTTCTTAAGCCCCTTTCCCCTTTCTCCAGCAAACATACACAATATCACTTTGGATCATAAGAATTTCTTTACATTTGGGGAGCATGTGGGGAAACAGGCATGGATAAAACAAAGTAATTAAGCAGAGTGGCTAGGCTGCTGGAAGAGATTTTAATTTTTTGGAAAATATGAAGTAACAGATGAATACCAAAAATATATATTCATTCTCCCCCAACCCCCTAACTTTCCCAGCACATGTGAGACCTACGTGCAATTTTTCTTTTTGCTGCAAACTTCGCTCTGTCCAGCCGCTGCTTTGTTCTCGTCTTCTGCTGACTGCATTCCTCTTTTGACTCCTGCTGCAGGAGGAGAAAAAGGGTAAACATATAAAACTACTGGAGATGCTGCTGTACGCGGCCCTTCCCCAGCCCTCCCGCCTCACCCTTTTCCAAATTTCCAAGACCAGGGGAGGAGAAAAAGAAAAGAAAAAGCGGGCACAAAGGCAGACTCCTCAATTGGCAGAAAAAAGTGACTTTCAGACACGAATAAAAGAACACTCTGTAGCTATTAAAAGAGCTGTGTGATAACCGTAATGAGCAGCAAGAGACGCAGGCCAACGTGTAAACAGACAAGCTGAAAAGTACAATAGACTTCATGTCGGTCACTGCCGTGCAGAGTACCTGCTGCACTGGATTTTAACAAGAAGTTGTTTTGCTTTTCCATTCAGAAAGCCATAAACATTGGAAATGAAAAAGAAAGGCCTTATGAGATCAGCCAGCAGGCTTGTTTAACAGGACAGGATTCTTCATTTAATACTGCAGGAAAAGTTTCATCCAGCAAAGCTGGTTCCACAAAGCAAAGGGGTACTTAGTTGTTGTTATTTAAAGAGATAGAATACAATATCTAATGCCACTCATTATGAGATAAAGCACCTTACTTTGTACCATATCTCAGTCTAGTAACTTCACTGGCTTCCCTCTAAGGTGGCGGGGGTGGGGTGGAGGCACATCTATCACAGCAGCTATAATGCTGAAGTCATCCTGAACTGCCAAGTGAGAGCATTATTAAGAGATAACAATGAGAGCGTTTGTCAGGGACAGTTATGGTATAAAAGATATAACAGTAGAAACACAATTGCAAGCTACATCCATGCAGAGAAAAGAACAGCAGACGTTGAACCAGATGGACAGGGCTACACAGGATTCTTTTTTGATGACTGGAAAGCCTAAAATGGTAACTAACTTAAGAAGAAAGGTGGACAGGTTGCTAAGGTCAAATACAGTGGTCTAGCACAAGTGCATGGTGGGATTAAAGTGAGAAGAACAAACGCACACCATGAGGTGCAACTAGCAAGAGTTATGTGAAATGAGCCACAGGGATTCTAGGTTTAAACAAAGAAAGATTTCCTCCAAGTCTTTGAAAGATATATCAGTAGAAAATATGGAAGTGATCAATATCGGGTTTTAAAACACACACACACACAAAATCACCAACTCAACTAGCCAAACTGACTGAAACAAAAATGGGGAAAATACTTCAAAGTA
The DNA here is from genome assembly GCA_023846285.1 of Phrynocephalus versicolor. Taxonomy (NCBI): domain Eukaryota; kingdom Metazoa; phylum Chordata; class Lepidosauria; order Squamata; family Agamidae; genus Phrynocephalus; species Phrynocephalus versicolor. The sequence continues at coordinate 70,745,503 of JAHTLZ010000010.1, forward strand.
ACAGAAAAGAGAATATGAAATCGTATTTAGGGTACAATTAGATGGGCATTTAGCCTACAGTTTGATCTGTTGCAAGGATGGGCTTGTTCATTCCCTTTTCTGGGCTTTGAAAACATAATTGCTGCAGTGAAAATGTCCATCCCCAGAATGTTCCTATCAGCACCTCTCTGGGACCTTCAGGGACTTCTGCTTTTTTGATGTGAGATTAGAGATGGGCACGAATTAAAAAAAAAGGTGTTTCGTTTGCCGTTTAGGGGGGTCCTTTTTGGTTCGTTTCCGTTTTTTGTGAATTTTTGAAAAAAAAATCATTTTCGTTTGTTTCGTTACCATTTTGTTACCCTTTATTTCAATTTCTTTTGATTTTTTTTTAGCATTTAAAGCAGTTCAATGTATTGCCATAACGAAAACGAAACGGATGACAAAATTTCTGGCGTTTCTGTTCGTTTCGTTTCATTTTAGAGACAAAATTCGTTCGTCATTTCGTTATGTAATGAAACGAAAAAACGAAAATGGAAACAAAAAATTGTTCGTTTCATGCCCATCTCTAGTGGTGATGATTGCTTCTTTTTTGGTTTACTTCCAGCCCATGAGATTCCTGGAAATGAACCAAAGCAAGCCTGGGGCTCTCAATACTCCATCGCTTGTCAATTGTTTATATTGTGAAGTCTATGATAAAGAAAGGGGCTTCAAATTGGGTCACTCAGGCATATGGCATCTAAAAATAAGATTGATCCATATGACGTACTGGACCTCTTCACAACCTCTTAGCAACCCTATTTAGTGCAATTCAGCCTGTTCCAAGTGAGCTCATGAAGACAAACTCTTTAGTCAATCTAAACAGAACATTCATTACATTTCAAAGAGCGTTCAGATGATTCCTGAAGAAAATCTGCTATAGGTATTTGTTTTTGTTTTTTAAAATGAGAGCCAAGGTTCCAAAATAAGGACCACCATCTGGAGAAAAATAGGGTCAATTATAGAAGCAAATGTTATAACTCTTCAGTAGAAATCATAATCCTTGCCTCTTGTCAATTAACTTCTTAACTATGTCTAAATTAACTGTGCTTAAGTAATAATCTAGGGCTTACAAGCATACAATCCCTGGTGTAATCGCAGCAGCAACGCTATAGTTTCCACTCCTAAGTCACAAATATGGAAACACTATTAATATGTATTGCGCTGTTTGCACCACAGCCCTAGATATCAACAAGAATACTGTCCCAGTCCCAAATCATAACTTCTTCAGTACACATGCAGTATGTAAAGTAAATACTATAAAGCTGAAAATGCAAGTGTCTAAAAGTAATTCTAGTCAATGGGCAATATGAAGAAATAAAGAAGAAAGGCAGCACTTCCAACTCTGCAGCACTTTATATGGGGGCTCAATTGGCTTCATACCGAATGTCAATCGCCATGTTAAACTTGGATCATATAAAGAGAAGATGGGCCTCACAGGAAAAGACAAAAATAGCAGCAAAAGTTGAAGGCAATGGAAAACGAGAAGCTCTAGACACCGGAAATTAAGCCATAATTTATAAGTTTGTAAGAAGTGAGCATGGCTGAAAGGCTCTTTGGGAGGTGATTAGTTCACTGGGCGTTCATGAGTTTTGTTTTGTGTCGTTACAGTCGTGACCGACTCTTCGTGACTCCATGTCCATTGAGTTTTCTTGGCAGGAATACTGGAGTGGCTTGCCAGTTCCTACTCCAGCCGCCTACAGCACCTGGCATTCCCTGGTGGTCTCCCATCCAAGTACTAACCAGGGCCGACCCTGCTTAGCTTCTGAAATCAGGCGAGATTGGATGTGCTTAGGGCATCTAGGCAGCGGGCCTTCATGAGAGGGACGCAATTTAACAGCGTGCAACAACCAAGTCAGATTAGCTGGTCCTGGAACTGTAGAACTGAAGGGATCCTATGAATCACGGAATCCAGCCTCTATCAAGGAGGTACAGTGGGAAGCCACACTTCCAACCAGACCCCTAAGCTACTGAGCAATCCAGCAGAATCCACAACAGAAACAGGCTGCAAAACAAAACAGGAGCCTCTGACAAGGAACCAGAAATATATGGGTAGAAATGCTCTGGGGAACGGCCTGCTTTTTGCTTGTACATACATTTTCTGGTTGCCAGCAAAAGGAGCAAATTAGCCTGTTCCCAGAAGAGATCAAATAGCAGGACAAATGCCCATGAAGTCAAGAACAATACGTTACACATTTCAACCACCCAGAGTGACCTTGTAACTAGATGGGTAGCATTTAAATAAACGAAGAAAAATATCCTTGACACTGGACAGATGAGATGAAAACTAGCAAAGGAAAAGACTAATCATAAAATAAATTATATTATTGTATTCTCAAAGGCTTTCACAGACAGTTTTTTTTTTTGGCTGTTTGGCCGTGTTCTGGAAGTTTTTCTTCTTAACGTTTTGCCAGTCTCTGTGGCTGGCATCATCAGAGGGCAATGAGTTCAGGAGAGCTAGGAGTTCTCTCTGTGCTCGGGGATACAGAATGAGTGAGACTGTGGCTTTTCTAAGTTGTTGGAAAAAGGGAACTTGTCCTATTCAGAAGAATAGGTGTTAGCTGTTTTATTGCGTGAAGTGATCACTGGTGTTTGTGGCTGGGTGGGGATCATTGATCTTTTGCAGGCTGTAGTTTTCCAGAACACGGCCAAACAGCCCGAAAAACCCACAACTATATTATTGTTATTCTTATTGATTACATGTACACCCCATCTTACCTACACTGGCCAGAATCCTATTGGTGTGCATGTAAGCTTTTTGTAACTTGCCACAGCTAATTGGGACTAATTGCTTAAGGTGTTCAGGTGCATCAGGGTCGTGTGGCTGGTTACACATCCACATTGCAACCAAGATACACTCTAGGTACCTCAGCTGTAGCAACTGTTCCAAACATTATATACAGCCAGGTTTCCAACCAATATGCTTAAGAGGGTGTACATGGATTTCTCTTCCCCAATTTCTCCTCAAAAGAACCATGTGTGAGGTAATGTCAGGAAGATTAACTAGTCTAAGTCCACCTGAAAAATATACCACTTGGTGGGTAACTGAATTTGAACTTCAAAAATCCCAGCCTGACACGGACTAGAGTATTGGATTACAACTCAAGAGTTGTTGTTAGGTGCCATCAAGTCAGAACCAACTTAGAGCGGTCCTAATAGGATTTTCACAATACGTTAGGTATTTTAGATGTGGTTTTACCAGTTCCATCCCTCCCCAGTAAGTTTCCATGGCAGAGCAGGGGAATTGAACCCAGATCTCTCACGCCCTAATCCACTACACCACACTGGGTATCCCACAATTCAAGGCACCCGGCTTCAAATCCCCACGCAGCCATGAAACTGATGACACTAGACAGTGTTGGGCTAATAACACTCCCTCAGCCTAACCTGCCTCACAGGGTGTTGTAGGAGAAGGGAGTTACGCATGACACTTTCAGCTCATTGGAGGAAAGGCAAGACAGAGATACAACCAGTAAATAAGCAATTAAATACACCATAAAAAGAAAAGAGAACTAGTTGCTGAGATTTATTTACATAGTTATTTCCGAGTCCGCTTTTGGGTCAAAAAAAGCCCCTGAGACAACTTGCAATTTTACAACTGAGAAACAATTTAGGCGATATGACGTGTAACAAGTCAGCCCAAGTACAGTTCAGCATGATTGCAGCTGTTTAAGAAAGCAATGGCAAAGCAAAAGCTGCACAGGGACCCATCATGGATGCGTTAGTATAATACAGCTTATTTTGCCTGCAAGCAAGAGGGCTGTCGGCTGGCCTTTTCTCTGTAAGATTCGATTCGGTGTTTGAAGAGCTCTGACCACGCAGAGGTGATCCACACAATGAGAAGGCAACCCGCTAAGTCCCTTGTAACTCTATAAAGCCACATGCCCACAGCTATCATTTCATCAAGAGGACGACGTCTGCACTAGAAGAGCTCTGATTAATATCAAAATATGGCTGACTTGTCTGCTGAAGCCGCACAAGGGTATCAGATGTCTACATAGTTCCAGGACTGCATTTTTTTTTCTTTAAAGGAGGAAGCTGGTTAATTCCGGGTGCAGCTGTTACAGTAAGAAAAGCAACCATTCCCTGTTGCACAATGAATTGCTCACAGATAATTGTGTTTCAGCAGTCATATGTAATGACAGCAGAGGCTCCAATCATCCTCTCGCCCATTCTTTGCACTTAACCTTTGTTATTCATTTTCATGCCAATGTTCAATTCCACCCCTCATTCTGGAATGATAAGTTGCATTCCTCCCCCAAACCGAGTCTAATTTTGCAATTTCATGACTATATTTGCTAATTGCTTTCTGGCCCCTTTGGAATGCAATTCTGCTATGATGTGCACTTGGAAGCTTCTCCCAATTTACCCTCATTTGTCAGGACCTTGACTCCGCATTAAGCCCCGGAAACTGGATTGAAATGTCCAGTGTATCGTCTAGTCAGGGTTTACTGGATCAGGTTCAGTTAGTAAAAGCCTGAGGATGTAGACAAGACATTTGCATGCTGTAATACTATCCTTGCCCATCTTGTCTATTAAAATCTGCCAAGGATACAATAAAATGGGTCATCCATGTCATCAATGCATCTCTTAAGGAAGGCCATGTCCCTTCCTCTTTAAAAAGAAATTATGATAAGGCCTTTCTTAAGAAAACAAATCTGGCAACAAATGATCTAGATAACTACAGACACGTTGCATATATTACATTTTAGGGAAAATTAACCAAGAGGGTGGTAGCTCATCAGTTGTAGATGTTCTTGAAAGACAGTCTGGATCTTTTCAGTCCCGGTTTAGGCTGCAGCATGGTGCTGAAACACCACTGGTCTCCCTGCAAGACAATATCCTAAGGGGGATAGATGTTGGGAGCACAACCTTGTTGATCCTTCTGGATCCTGCTTGAACCACTGATATAATCAACCATGAAGTTGCTGGGAGAAGCTATATAGAGATTTGGGGTGCCGTGTCACCAGTATGCAGATGACACACATGTCTATCTCTCATTCACTTCATCTGCAGGTCCTTGAGTGCTGCCTAGTGGTGATAATGGACTGGATAAGGGACAGTAAACGAAAACTGAATCTGGATAAGGTGGAGGTCCTAATGTCAGGATGATGGCTGGACCACTTAGAGGGAAATCTACCTGGTCTTGATGGGGTCACACTCCCCTTGAAGGATTTAGTTCATAACCTGTGGGTAGGAGAACTCTAAGGTAGTGTTAGAGGGACTCCTCTTTGACATCCTGACTGCTGGCCTGCAGGGCCCCTCTGGGTTCAGTTTCTATCCTCTTATCTAACATCTACATGAAATTATAGAATCATAGAATCATAGAATCATAGAGTTGGAAGAGACCTCATGGGCCATCGAGTCCAACCCCCTGCCAAGCAGGAACCCCTTCACAATATTCCCGACATATGGCCATCCAGCCTCTGCTTAAAGACCGTCAAAGAAGGAGACTCTACCACCCTCCGTGGCAGCATATTCCACTGCCGAACAGCTCTGTCATGAAGTTCTTCCGAATGTTCAAATGGAATCTCTTTTCCTGTAGTTTGAAACCATTGCCCCGAGTCCTAGTCTCTGAAGCCATGGAAAACAAACCTGTTCCCTCTTCAATATGACATCCTTTCAAATATTTAAACATAGCTATCATATCCCCTCTCAGTCTTCTTTTTGAAAGGCTGAACATTCCCAGTTCCCTAAGCCGTTCTTCATAAGACATCTCTTCCATGCCTTCAACCATCCTAGTTGCTCTCCTCTGTACCCGCACAAGGTTGTCAACATCCTTTTTAAACTGAGGCGCACAGAACTGGACACAGTACTCCAGGTGGGGCCTGACCAGAGCAGAATAGAGTGGCACTATCACCTCTCTTGATCTAGACACTATGGTTCTGTTGATGCAACCAAGAATCGCATTGGCTTTCTTGGCCGCCGCATCACACTGCTGGCTCATGTTCAATTTGTGGTCCACCAAGACCCCCAAATCCCTTTCACAGGTACTATTCTCTAGCCAAGTGTCCCCCATCTTATATCTGTGCAATTCATTCTTTCTACCTAGATGTAGCACCCTACATTTCCCTCTGTTGAAGTCCATTCCATTAGCTTTGGCCTAGACTTCTAATCTGTCAAGGTCCTTTTGGATTTTCATCCGATCCTCTAGGGAGTTAGCAACCCCTCCAAATTTGGTATCATCTGCAAATTTAATTAGCATACTCTCTATTCCTTCCTCCAAGTCATTAATAAAGATATTGAAGAGCACTGGTCCAAGAACAGAACCTTGGGGCACCCCACTGGTCACGTCTCTCCAAGATGATGAGAGACCATTTATGGTCACCCTTTGCGTGCGATCAGTCAACCAATTACAAATCCACCTCACTGTAGCACTATCTATCCCACTTCCTACTAACTTCTTAGCAAGAATACCATGGGGAACCTTATCGAAGGCCTTGCTAAAGTCCAGATAAGCAATATCCACAGCATTCCCCTCGTCTACCATGTCTGTAATTCTATCAAAGAAAGAGATCAAATTAGTCTGGCATGACTTGTTTTTAAGAAACCCGTGTTGACTTTTTGTAATGACAGCATTGTTTGTTAGATAATTGCAGACTGATTTCTTAATAATCTGTTCTAGGATCTTTCCGGGAATTGAAGTCAAGCTGACTGGGCGGTAATTATTTGGGTCCTCTTTTTTCCCCTTTTTGAAGATGGGGACAACATTAGCCCTCCTCCAGTCGACGGGGACTTCCCCTGTTCTCCAGGACTTCTCAAAGATTATTGCCAATGGTTCTGAAATTACTTCTGCCAGTTCTTTTAATATCCTTGGGTGTAACTCATCTGGCCCAGGAGACTTAAATTCATTTAATGTTTCCAGATGTTCCTGTACTACCTCCCTCCCTATTCTATGTTGCAATTCCCGTCCTACCTCATCTACTCTTTGTCCCAGCGGATCTCCTTCTTCCTTTTGGGAGAAGACAGAGGCAAAAAAAGTGTTGAGTAGTTCTGCCTTTTCCTTGTCACCTGTTAGTAACTGGTTATCATTGCCACGCAGAGAGCCTATCGCTTCCTTATTTTTCCTTTTGCTGCGGACATAACTAAAGAAACCCTTTTTATTATCCTTAATGTCTCTGGCTAGTCTAAGTTCGTTTTGCGCTTTAGCTTTTTTTACCATCCCCCTGCAAATATTAGCTGTTTGTTTATACTCCTCTTTGGTGCATTTCCCATTTTTCCATTCCTTGTACTTGTTTTTCTTTATAGTCAGCTGAGTTGAAAGTTCTTTAGTAAACCATTGTGGTTTCTTTAGACCGGGGGTCTGCAACCCGCAGCTCCGGAGCCGCATGCGGCTCTTTGGAACCTTTGCCGCGGCTCCGGGAGGTTCCCCTCATGGAAGGGGTCCCACGGCATTTAAACTAGGACCGCGGGGGAAACTCCAGCTCGCCGCCGCCGCCGTCCTCCTCGTCTTCATCTTCCTCCTCCTCCTCCTCCTCCTCCTCCTGGTGCTGCTGCAGCCGCTGCTGCTGCCGCCGGTGCGCCGCCACCTCCTCGGCCGTGGCGAAGGCTCCTGGGCCGGCTAGGGCCAGGATGGCGGCGGCGGCAGCGGCGTTGGAGGGGTGGTGGGGGTGGCATCGGTGGCCGCCGGGGTCTCCTCCCGCCATGGGGGTCAGGGGCCGCTCAGCAGCAGCAGCAGCAGCAGCAGCAGCAGCAGGAAGCCACGCGTGTTGGTAATCCTCCTCCTCCTCCTCCTCCCCCTCCTCCCGCCACCGCCGGCAGTGGAGGAGGCGGCGGCGGCGAGGGGGAAGCGGGCACAATGGCCGCGCCCGGCCGGGAAAAGGGTGAGGGGAGGCGGCGGCGGCCAGGCCCAAGCAGCCGGTCGGTTCATGGTGGTGGTGGTGGTGGCGGCGGCGGCCTGGACGGACAAAAAGGGGGTCCGAAAGCAGAATGGAGGAGCGGACTGGGGAGATCCACAGTGGCCCAGCGCACCACTCGCCCTCCCGCTTCTTTCAGCCTCACCCGCCCCTTCCCTCCATCTCCTTCACAAGCCAAACTTTGCCCACACACACCACGGCTGCAAGAACTGTGTGTGTGGGGGGGGGGAGAGGTCGCCGCTCGCCCGCTTCCAAAAAAAGGGACCAGCCGCGGGGTCACAGGCCCGTCCTTTCAACCGCTGAGGCGGGCGCCGCTCCCTCGCCTCCGGCTGCGGGACTGTGGCGGCGGCGGCAGCAGCGCTGATAGGCCCGGAGCGTGGGTCATCGCCTCACGGAGCCTCGAACGGCGGCTGGCCCAGCGCCCGGTTGCTGAGGCGGAACAGCGAGAACGGCGGCGGCGATTGTATATATTTGTTTTAAATGTCGCAATGGTTTTGCGGCTCCCAGTTTTTTTTTCTGTCGGAAACGGGTCCAAGTGGCTCTTTATGTCTTAAAGGTTGCAGACCCCTGCTTTAGACTGGGAGAGATTTGGGATACAGTGTCAACGGTATGCAGATGACACCCAACTCTAGCCCTATTTACCATTTAAATAAGAGGAAGCTATTTTGACCCTAGATCAGTATCTAGTGTTAGTAATGGACTGGATGACTGTGAATACACTGAAGGTTCATCCAGACAAGACAGAGGTGCTTCTGTTCAGTTGAAAGACACATCAAAGAGCAGAGATGCCTTTGATGGGGTTACACTCCCTCTGAAAACACAGGTGTGCACCTTGGGGGTGCTCCTTGATTCATCTCCGAGTCTGGATGTCCAGGTTTCAACAGCAGCCAGGAGTACATTTCCACAATCAAAACTAGTATTGTTGGCTATACCCATTCCTGGAGAAGTCTGATATGGCCACAGTGATAAATGCCTTAGTTACATTCCAGCTGGATTATTGTAACACACTCTACAATGGGGCTGCCTCTGGAATGTATTAGGAAGCTTCAGTAGGTCTAAAACACAGCACCAGATTGCTAACAAGGGCTGGTCATAAGGATCACATAATCTTCCTGCTACAGAAGCTTTAATACTGGATGCCAATCTGTTTCCGGACATAAATAAAGTATTGGTTTTGTACAACTATCTTAAGGAACACATATCCCTTTATGAGCCTGCTCAAATGTTAAAATCATCAGGGGAGGCCTTCCTCTTAGAGATGGGCACAAAACGACCATTTTTTCGTTACCGTTCTCCGTTATTAGTTCCGTTACGTAACGGAACGACTAACGGAGAATGGTGTAATTTAGGAACCAACAGAACAGAACCAGAACAAATGAGTTCGGTTCGGTTCGGTTCGTTCCTCCCTGCTGGCGATGTCAGCCCAGCTGTCATCGCCAGCAGCG
>JAHTLZ010000010.1:70754858-70779716 GCA_023846285.1 Phrynocephalus versicolor
GGGGGCTCCGATCCAGCCTCTGTGCGCGGAGACCAGATCGGAGCCCCTTCCTTCCCGACTCCGCCCAGAGCCTGCAGCCCACCAGGTTGTCAGGCTGTGGGGCAGACGGCAGCGAGAGGGGGCTTCGATCCTGTCTCCACATGCAGAGACCAGATTGGAGTCCCTTCCTTCTCGACTCCAGCTCTGGGGCGGAGTCAAGAAGGAAGGGGCTGCGAGACCGCGGCTCCATCTCCTCCACCCCGGGTGGCGGCTGGGCAGCTGTCACCCAGGTCGGAGATCGGCTGAGCCTCGAAGGGAAGCTGAGTCCCCCCTTCTCCCCTCTGCACGCAGAGGGGTGAAGGGGGGTCTGAAGGGGATCTTCCCCACCCGTGCTATCTCCGCCACTTCCCCCCTCCTGAAGCCAGCGCTCAGTAGCAGCTGGGTGCTAGCTTCGGGAGGGGAGAAGATTTAAAAAGCCCACTCTCTCCTCCCACCTGATGGGGTTGGGGAAGAGTGGGCTTTTAAAATCTCCCCCCAGCCTCAGGCACCGGAGCCGCCGGCAAGCCCGGGAAGGAGAAAAGTCCCGCAGCCACGGGAGTGCTCTCCTGGACGGCTTAACGGCGGCTCTGGTGGAGCCCCAGCCCGGGACGGCTCCCCGCGGCTGTGAGAGGGTTTTCCCAGGAGGCTTGCCGCCGCCTCTGGCGGCGCCCAGCTACAGGAAGGCTCCCCACAGCTGCAGGAACAATTTCCTGGTGGGTGCCGGAAAACGGCACCCGACAAACGAAGTGGGCCCCTGGGGTCCGAAAAATAGTAATGGAACGAAGAGGACCCCAGGGCCTGAATAACGAGCACGAAACGCCATTTTGGCGTTTCGTGCCCATCTCTACTTCCTCTCAGTCCAACCACCTTCATAGGTACGTTTGGTGGGGACATAGACAAAGACCTTCTTTGTTGCTGCTGCCAGACTTTGGAACTTCCTTCTTGTTGTTGTTTTGTGTCACTGTGTGTGTTTGTTTTTGTTGTTTTGTACTGGGCAGGATGTTGGTGCATTGAGTCCAGAGAAACTCACTGTAGTTTTGTTGTCATGGCCAGATCACTACCTGATTGAATTTCTACTACTTCCATCACTGTTTTCCCTAGCCAGTTTGTTCGAATTATGCCAATAGTGGCGGCAGGACATGACTGTAGTTCTAGATTTGCATTTTTATTAAGCTGATTCATTTCTCTCCCGTCTATTACAGCAGTCAAAAAAACCCAACAACCCTTCTAACTAATCCATATTTGGTCAGCAAGGTCTCCCTTCCGTAGAATTAACAGCTCTGCTACCCTTTTGCTCTCTTTTGTCCCATTATTTACCAGTGGTCTCCTGATGTGCTCTAATACCATGGCCTTAAAGGTGAGCCCGGGGATTATATTGAAATTCCTGAGGCTTAGAGTGCACGAAACACAGCAGAGCTTGTAAATACCTGTAGAAAGCTATAGTTCAGACATCCAGTAACTTCAGCCAAAGAAAATAGTTCATCCTGTTCTGTCTGACCTATTAGTTTTACATCAGAAACATTGGTTGAATAACATAACAGTGCATGTGTTCTGCCAATCAATTTGGTCTTAAATCATCCATAATCTGTGCCAAAGAAACCCAGATTCCATACTTTGATAACATTATACTGTACAGTATATGGGATATAGGCAAATCTGATAGGTCAGGAATAATTTTCTGGGATCTTCGGGAACTACATAGAGCACTCAAACAAAATGTAAGAAAAAAAGAAAAGGGGCAGAACAGATATACATGTACTTCCACTTTTGAAAATAGATATTTTAAAGTATGAAACAATGAGGTCTGTGGCCCTTTTAAAAGGTGGTTTACAGGTCATGGAGGCTTTCAAGAAAGATAATACACTGTTTGTTGCTAGTGGAGAAATTTGATGGGGGACCCTAGAAGGCCAGTAACCACAAAGACAGCCTTGTGGGAGGGCTGCATGTCACCCCATGCCTACAGATTTCCCAACACTAATATATACACATACATCAAGGAAATCCACATGAATTGTTTTCATCAATAAGAAACTGAAGTGACCTTCCCACGTTCAGCGGCAGAGATGATGATCATGGGACAAGGTGAGAACCACATGAAATCCACAGAAACTAAAACTCTTTAAAATCATGTAAAATCATTTTCCCCCTGAGGATTTTAGTAAACCATATTTCTAACTTCACTGGCTAACACTATCCTTTCCCATGCAATACTTGGTCTCTGTATTATTTGCAGATCCAGCCAGGTACAGGCTTCTGTGGACCAACAGAGGTTAATTGGCTTACCTCACAGACTCCAATCCACTACATAATTTGTTTTGCTATCACTGCAATTTTACCACATTCCAAAATCACACTGCTATTGGAAGTATCCTGGATGGATCACAAACATAAGATAATTTATAAAGACAGCAATTTTCTGCTAGTCTTATGCTTCCACTAATACAGATCCAGGGCAAACAGGAGAAAGTATTGCCTCTAGGTCAGCCATGTCCAAAGTCCAGCCCGTGGGCCAGATCTGGCCTGTCAGACCAGTTTGACTGGCCCGCAGCTGGCCGCCCTGCCCTCCCTCCTTTGCAACGCTCGCCTTACTGAGTTTGCGTGCTAAAAGCAAGACAAGGTGCTCCCCTTCAGTGTCTTTTTTTCCCCCTTCCAGATTATCTCCCTCCTCCTCCTCCTTCCCTTCCTCCTCCTCTTTTTTCTCCTCCTCCTCCTCCTCCACAGCCATGGCTGCCTCTTCCTGCTTCACTCCCGTCACCTCCGCCGGGGAACCCCTGCTCATCCTCTCCTCGCTCCTCCCGCCATCCAGCAAGGGAGGCTGGTCACTGGCCGCAGGCAGGAGGAGGGGTCGGCGGAAGGCTGTGGGCTTGGCAGGGACATACTGGCCCTTTTCCTGATGGTGCCAGCTGCCTGTCACCCAGCGCTGGTGCTGCCTGCCATCCTTTGCTCTGGCCCTTCCCTGTGCTCCCTTTCTGCCCACCCCAAAAGGAGGCGCCCCGGCCACTGCACCCCCAACTCCCGCTGTGCCTGCCTGCCTTCCTCCGGCGATTACTGCAAACAACTTTCGAGGTGCTGGCAGCCCACAGCTGCAACAACTCTCCCTTCAGCTCTTCTCTATCCGTAGCCTGCCTGCAAATTTCGTGTTCTCCCCCCCCCCCCCAGACCCTGAGCCTTGCCCGCTGCCCTAGCTCTCCTCATCCCCCTTCCCTTCCCTTCCCTATACTCTCCTCCTCTTCCGGGACCTTTCTTCAATCCCACTGCCGAACACTGGGAGGAGATGCAAGCCCAGGCAGGCGCTGCCACCGAGCAGCCACCACCCCCACCACCCCAGTGCCCCGCTTTCCTCCAGTCTCCCCTCCTGCCTGCTTTGGAAAGGGCCGCAAGGAACTTGCCTGGCTGCCTCTGGAACCCCACCGAGGTGAGGCAGCCATGGTGGTGGTGATGCTGGCTTTTGCGCCCCACCACCACCACCACCACCACCGTCCGCAGCTGGTCCAGCGGCAGAGGCAGTCAGCCCTGCACGGGAAAGGAGACAAGATGTGGAGGTCGCCTCAGCACTGTCCCCGCTCCTTCAGTTCCCACCAGCTGGCAAGGGAGGAAGCCCAGGCAGAGACCTGCCAGGCGGCAGCGGCGCCTCTTGCCCTTCCCTGTCACGACTTGGGTGGACTTTTTCGCTTCCCTTCCCCATGCCCCCAACAGTCCAGGGCTTCAGAAAGAGGAGCCGCCCACCTGCCCTCCTTCCGGGAGAGCGAACGACACATGGGTTAGGAAGGCAGTGGCAGACTCGGCAGAAAGCTTTAGTCTAGGGGTGTCCAAACTTTTTGTAAGGATCAGTGGGTGGGGCTTGCAAGGGGTCAGTGGGTGGGGCTTGCATTGAGGGCAGGATTGGGGGACAGCCAGCCCCCCACAAATTCTCAGCCATCAAATCTGTCCCTCCTTACAAAAAGTTTGGACACTCCTGCTCTACATAATGAAAACAGAATAGGCAGTATACTGTTTAGGGTGTTTTGTTGTTTCTTATGAAATGCATGCACTGTTCACTGCAATAAACAGAAGACTCTGTTTTACCTGTATTTGCCGCTTAAAGGCAAAATGAAGACTCCTGTACTATAGTAGTAAGGCGGTGTACAGCCTATAAGATAATTCTTCAGAAAGTCACTAAAAATGAGACATGTTACTCTTTGTAATAATGTCATAATATGACCCAGAGAATGGCTGTGATAATCAGACAACCATAACCTTTAAAAATGCACTAGTGGAGGAAGAAATCACATTTTATCAATGAGAAAACATTGCTGTTTTAATGTTGGGACAATGCTCTATTGGAGACACATGCACACGCCCTGCAATATGAGTGAGTTTATAATGAAAAAGTCTCAATGGACCCTGAATATGATTTGCTTGACTCAATAAGTTACAGTCCAGGGAGCTTCCATATGGAATCCAATTAATTCTCATGGCCTAAACACATGTACAAATTTTTCTCTAACTGAGATCTTTTTTTTTTAAGCCATACTGATTTAATAAAATTAGAAAATGAAAAATACTATTTAATTAGGTCTTAGATCTGCTCAGGGGAAACTTTTGTTTCTAGTGGGAACAAGGCCCTTAATCCAGAAGTGCTCTACAGCTATGCTGGCAAGAATGGCCTTGAGATACCTCCAGTGAATGCCGAGAGGGAAAGAAATCAACAAAGGCACTGGGGCTGCTCTAATCTGACCCAGCCTTTTAATAATACTCATCCGCCTACAAGAATATCAGCTACTCAAGGGACCGTTCAACCAACTGGCTTTTTAATAAGACTGCTAGTCCAAAAATAATCCTAATCAATTAAATATCACCAACACTGCTACAAGGTCATTCCTAATGCAAAACTTACAAGGAAAACTAATAGTTATGCTTGATTTGATCTGTATGCTGTACATTTCTGCTCACAGTGAGCAGGCTAGATAAAGCCCTCCCTTCTTTTCTCTGGGTTCAAACCTTTTAAAATATCACAGTCAGAAGCAATCTATGTGGCTTCTTCACATAGGGATCTAGAGTTTAATTTATGCTTACAAGCAATTCCAGTGTAAGCTTTGCCCAAACACCACAGAAAGAGATTAGTTCTTAAACCCCCACACATTTCAATGCAATGCAAAAAAATAAAAAATAAAAAATAAACCCAACAACCTCCTGATCCTTTCTTTTCTGTTCTTTAAGCTTGATCACTGGGTGGCAAGGGATGAATTCTTACAACTCAATGTTAAACACAACGCTTGGAGAAAAAAACCCAGTGAAATCACTTTAAATAAAGCTTCACACCCAAGCCAATAACTCAATCATCTAAAATCTAGATGTGTATTGTATTAACACATCCAGCAATGATATGGGGAACCCAGTCTTGTGTAACCATTGGGGGGAACACAGACACGAACATGCACTAATGGTATCTGAAAACCAAATCATCAAGGACATGTTTGGTCTTATCAGGAAAAATCAAAGCTGGAAATGCAAGATTAAAGAAGAAATGAGGAGTCTATATGACCAAGAAAGCACTGTGCAAGAGATTAAGGGTTCAGCTACATTAACAAATAATGTGGAAAATGCTCCAGGATTGGGACAGATTCAAATTATTTCCCCCTGACTACACAAAATGCAAGTAGAAATGGGTATGAACAGCAGATCTGGCTGTTTTTGCTGCTTCATTTAACAGCCAAACAGGTGTTTTACATTTTTCAGCTTGTCTCTTTGGTGGACCACCCACTCAAAGGCAGCATTTCAGCTTCTCTGCTCTGCTCTGCCCCCCCTCTCTCTCTCACACACACACATGTTGTTTTCCCCTCTATTTCTAGGGCTTCTACTTTTTTAAAGAACTGGATGGGTTCGCATTGGTTTAGGCAGTGTGATCACTTGAGCCGATGCAACGGGCCACCAGAAGGTGGCTCTTCCAGCTTTCTCATGTAAGGTGGGGAGAAAGGAAGCGAAGGGGAACACAGGGAGGTGTCAGTTCCACTCAACCAAGCACCCCTTTTTCTCCAAACAATTTATTTCACCGCCAAAGGCTTGGTGTCAATGCTGCTGCATTAGGACAGGTGAAGACCAAAAGAGGGTGAGGTCACCAAATGAGGAGAAATTGGCAGATAGTCCTTATCTGTAGCTTATTAGTGTCGCTCTACAATAGTCATGCCTCCTGCAAATTTGGATGGCTGTAGCAGAGCAACCTTGACAAGGTGCTAATAACTGCGGATAGGCAATTCTCCTCTCCTCTCTCTGGTGACACCTGTATGATCTACTAAAGCAAATTCACCCAGATGAACCCAACTTCCTGGGTGCAACTTCACAGCAAATCACGTCACATTTTTCGTACTGCACAGTCATGCTCTCAGGCAAATTTACTGTGATAACCCAAGACATATTCAACATGTGGTTAAGTGGAAAGCAGTGAAAACCACTTTCAAAAGAAAGCCATGCACTGAAGATGCACTCAAAATGCATTCAATTTTAATTGTGCCTTTATAATTTCTGGAGCTGGCTGGTCATTATATATAGATGGGGCACTGTTCCATCTTCCTGCTCCCCACCCCCAGCCCCACCTCCCAATAGAATATTGGCGCCTGGCCCTTACCAACCGGTGTACTGCAGATCCTTGCTCCCTAAGTTTCATTCCAAAGCTTCCCCTTAAGCTTCAACTAGTCCTTGAACTTTCTGGGCAAGTGTGCTGGTCACACACATATCAATACATTCTCAAAAAGCAAGTGAGAGGCAGCAGAGAGGAGGCTTACACTCCATGTCTCCCATATATGGGTCTGACAGAGCAAGTCAAAGGAATAAAGTTTCACGGAATTGCACAGTGATCGTGGATATCTCTCATCCCAGTGCCTTTACATTCTACAGTTTTTGAAAGGTTCGCCTCATGTAGCATCCCTTTTCAGATGAGTTGTGTCTCACTTGCCTGGCTGGCCCTAGAAAGCACTGATGGAGAGGACTATACACTGCGACCAGCTCAGGGAGGACTCAAACACAGATCTTCTTCAGAGCCTCTGAGTCAGACTGATCTTTCTGAACAATAACAAATAGACAGAGGGAAAGCAGCAAATTCAAGATCAACAGGCTGATTTTTGAACTGTTTTCATCTATACTTGTTCAAGAAAGAGATTTACTACTGCAAGGTCCCGTGCCTGATTTCTGAAACCACCTGCCTGCCTTCTCATCTATTTCCTTGAATTTTAAAGAGAGATCTTAAACTACACTTTACCTTCTGAGTGCACTGCAGTTGGGTAGGAAAGTATGTTCATGTTTACTGCTTCTATAATGAAGAAAATTGAAGAATTTAGAATGCTGAAACAACAGTCACAGAAAGTAGCATAATCTGGTCCTTTGATTTGAGGGGAGAGATTCCTTGCTGGTTATTTCCAGTTCACAATTTTGCTTTACTCATTAAGGAAAATCTGTTTCTTAAAACCAGCAGTGGAGTCTGTGGTTATGTGTTGCGATATCACTTCTGATTAATGGCAACCCTATGACCTGAGAAAGGTTTTACCATTAAAAAACCCTGATCACATTTTGCAACAATGCTAAGATTTCCTCTATTGAGCCAATCTAGTTCTTTTACTTGGCGTTAGTGGGTATTTTTCTTATTTCTGTTGCCTTCGACTTCCCTGACTTCTCTAGAGAGTCTTGTCTTCTCAGGATATGCCCAGATTAAATAGCTTCAGCTTAAGTGACTGAGGGCTGACCCCTCCAAATTGGATCATTTAAGGCAGGGGTGTCTGAACTTTTTGCAAGGAGGGCCAGATTTGGTGAGGTGAAAATGTGTGGGGGCCAACCATTCAGCTGCATTTGGCCCCTGGGCCAGACTTTGGACAAGCCTATAAAACATACCAGGAGGCAGGGAGGATGCTGCAGCAATGGAGCTGGGGTCCGGTAGGCCGGGCAGGTGGCCTGGAAGGACAGACAGAGGCAGGGAGGGCAGGCAAACCATAAAACTGTAAGCTGACGTCTCCATCCAGTGGGAAAGGGCAGCTGATGGGGATCCATGACGGGTTGAGCCTGCAGGGAGAAGAGGCTGCACTCAGAATTTGAAAATGGGCCGCATTTGGCCCCTGGGCCTTTGGACATGCCTGATTTAAGCAATCATTAAAAACGTGGTTATTTACACAGGCTTTCCCTCAGGCCACATTACAGAGCCTTTTCACATGACCCCTAAGGTCCGCTAGCCACTTAAATTCGGACAAGAGATCTTAGGGGTTTGTCGCTGTTCCTGCGTTCCCACCCCCTCTGCACTCCTGGCTGCTGGCTGCGTGAGGGGAAGGAGAAAAAATGGAAGAAAAGAATGCCGCTCACCTCCGTTCTGCCATCCCGGCACTGCATTCAGATCTCTTAAAGGGGCGGGGGGCAAAAAAAGAACAAACAGAAGCAAGGAGGGCCCGGCAGTCACTACGTTATATCCGCATCAGGAATTTTCACCTCCGGAGAGCAGGTACCTGAAAAGTGCGCTGGGACGCGCTTAGGTGGGCATGGTCGCACTTAATTATCTGTAAACTCCGGAGCTGGTGGGGAAACAATTTTAAGCTCCGGAGCTGGGAGTATCTGTACCACCACCAGTAACACAGGAATAACCATCCCAGCTGATATCAAGTCCTCCTCCTCTCCTTCTTTGTATCCTGATCTTGATTACTATCACCATGCAGAAGCAGTGGCCCTGGCTGTTCTAGGTCACTGAGGAAGGAGTGCAAGAGACAATTTAAATCTAAAACGTCTGCTCCAGTTGCAGCAGAGTTTAGGGGTCGTGTACAAATACCCACAGTTGCAGCATCACACCTGTGCTCCAATTATACCTTTGACTCTTAACACCGCCTGCCCTACTGTTTTAACTTGTTACATATGTTTCTAGTTGTTTTTGCCAAATGTTGTTTAGTTTTGATTGGTTTTATTGTTTATTTATGGCTTATTGTCCAATTGGATTGACGTTGCATTATTGTAAGCTGCCCAGAGTTGCCTTGTCACCACATAGGTGGTATTAAAAAATCAAATCAATAAATAAATAAATGGTCATTTTATTTCTAAAGAAAGTTCAGGCTTGATTTGCCACTTCTTTGTCTTTCTGGGAATTTCCGGGTATTTGTATTCTCTCCCAACACTACATTGGGACAATGATTAGACTGCAGTATTGGAGACAAGACTCCACTCACAACCTGATTTCGATCCCGAAGGGTTCAGGTAGGCAGCTTAGGTTTGACTCAGCCTTCCATCTTTCTCAAGTTGATAAAATGAAGACCCAGCTTGCTGGAAGACTATGTGTAGCCTACGTAATTAAACTGTAAACTGCCCAGAGAGTGCTTTAAGCACTATGGGGTGGCATTTAAGCAGCATACTTTGCTTTTTGCTTTTAGATTTGAAATCAATTGATTTTTCTCCCCATTGGCTTTCTTCACTGTCCATTTTTCACATATGCACAAAATAATCAGGAGAAACACAGTATAGATTACTTTCATCTTAGTTTCCATCAGGGAAGCGGGGTGGCATGGGGAGATGTTACTTCACAGCAGTGGCTTCCAAACCTGACGTTCTTGGACTAGAACAGTGGTTCTCAACTAGCGGGTCCCCAGATGTTCCTGAACTACAACAACCAGAAATCCCTTCCAGCACAGCGAATGGTGGAGGCTTCTGGGAGTTGCAGTCCAGGAATATCTGGGGACCCACAGGTTGAGAACCACTGGACTAGAACCTCCAGAATCCCTGGCATAATGGCCCACCGACAGGGCTTCTGGATGCATTCCAAGACTATCTGGTGCATCAAATATGGGAACCAATGCTTCAGAGAAACAGCCTTGCCGCAGGTAGGAAGTCATTCAAGTTTCTTTTCCCTCACCAGCTATTGTTTTAGGAAAATGGCACCTACTCCAGCACACAATCAAAAGATGTCCCCAGGCTGTTGCAAAGGGATCCATTCAGGAGACGAAATCAACTCTTCCCAAGGGAAACCTCGAGAATTTTGTTATTTTATGTTCAACCATGTGGGGAGTTCTGCTAGAGAATCCAGACAAAAATTGGACATCTGGCTAGTAGAAATTGGAATCAGAAATCTGGCTGGTAGGAGTAGCACAAACAAAGGGTTTCTCAGAAAGCTGGTATGGAAAGAAAGTCATAAATGTATGCGTTCATAACTGCAAACCTGCCTGGAGCTCATTACACAGAGGCTGACATCCTATGAAATATATAGGATACACAGTGTGTGTACCTAGGTATTTCTTTTTATGCAGCTGTAAAGCGATAAAGCCTGTAAAAGGAAAGCTAACATGGAAGCATAAGCAGGGAAGATGGAACGGAAGCAAAGGTGGTGGGGGTTGGGGGGCAGGGGAGAAAAGCGTGAGCACAACAAAATGGCAGGATAAAATGGAACAACTGTGCAGCCACATAAACCACCCCACCCACATGCATCAAGCAGGATTAGCTTTTTCTCTGCTGCAAATATGCAATAAAGAACCATCTGAGAGTTTTCTGGAATAGCTAACACCTGTCGAGTTACTACAGCCTATAACAAAACAGTCCATTTGTGAGCTCCTTGATAAAAACAGAGTGCTGAAGAAGAGGCAAAATTGATTTTGTCAAAAAAACAAACAAACCATACCCCACAGCAACCAAACACCATTCATTTTCCAGAATATTACTGTTTACCAAATACCCAGTGAATGTCATATGATCTGCTTCTGCCATGTCAACAAATTTGGTTTATTTCCCACTTTAAATTCTCATAAGTAAATTTGGGAAATATGGCTTGCTGTTTACAAGGGTCACACATATCAATGTATAATATGATCATAGATTGCTTTCAGGGTATACAGCCAAACAGGACCCAAGGGCCATACCTGGTGTTAGGGGTGGGGGAAAAACACAGAAATGGAGGAAAGCTAAATGTACTCCACATCCCACCTATGCTGCATAAGATCTCTGACATGGCAGGGAAACTAAGGGGTCCTAATGTATCTTGATGAGTATCTGTACCACCACCAGTAGCACAGGAATAACCATCCCAGCTGATATCAAGTCCTCCTCCTCTCCTTCTTTGTATCCTGATCTTGATTACTATCACCATGCAGAAGCAGTGGCCCTGGCTGTTCTAGGTCACTGAGGAAGGAGTGCAAGAGACAATTTAAATCTAAAACGTCTGCTCCAGTTGCAAGAGAACTGCCAAGCCCAAGTTAATACCAGCATAGGTAAAGGCAAACGTTTCCCCGCACGTGCGTGCTAGTCATGTCCAATTCTAGGGGCGGTGTTCATCTCTGTATTCAAGCTGAAGAGCCAGTGTTGTGCAAGTCCATGGCCACATGGCCAGCCTGGCTGCAAGGAAACACTGATTTACCTTCCTGCTTTTTACAGCAGTACCTATTTATATACTTGCATTTTACATGTTTTTGAACTGCTAGGTGGGCAGGAGATATATCAGCATACAAAACCCTAAATGGCTCAGACTCAAGCATTTGACACACACACACACACACACACCAATCCTTCCTTAAAAATGACTAATCATGGCTTCTTACCACATAAGTTCAGGCAATCAGTGGTCAAGAGCGTTACCACTATAAGCAAGCCAGCAACCAAAGAGGAGGAGGAAGGAAGGATAAGCTGTTTCTCATATCAACTTTTCTTAACACACTGGGAAACAGAAGATCAGAATCCAACATTCACCTTGCACAAACACAATTATACATACAAGAGGAGGGTATCCTATTAACAAAATAGAAGATAATTGGTTAGATAAATTGCTCCATTTAGAAAAAGCTGCACGGTTCTAGGAAACTGTAATCTGTATGATAAAATGCTGATATGTAAAAAGGCAACCTATTAACAGATTTCTGAACATTGATAGCACAAAAAGGAAAGCACCACTTGGCTCTGTTCCATACTGGTCATACCTAACTGTCTTATACACTTGGAAGAGAAACAAAGAGGCCAAAGATTTGGAAAATAAAAATTTATTAGGAAAGGCTGATGGAATATCTCATATCATCATCAATCATCATTATCAATTATCATCCAAAATTACTGGTTTCTGCAGTCCCTTAATGGATCATGTTCACAATACAATGATCAACTGGAACATCTACAGTAGAAAGCATGCTTCTTATTTCAGGTGAGCTATCCGGCCTCGAGAGCTGCCTAGATGCCCTAAGCACATCCGATCTCGCCCGATTTCGGAAGCTAAGCAGGGTCGGTCCTGGTTAGTACTTGGATGGGAGACAGTCAGGGAATACCAGGTGCTGTAGGCGCCTGGAGTAGGAACTGGCAAACCACTCCAGTATTCCTGCCAAGAAAACTCCACGGTCATGGGGTCACGAAGAGTCGGTCACGACTATAACAACACAACACACACACACATCCAGCCTTGATCCTGAATAGGGAATGAAAATGTTCTGCATGCCTGCCATGCAGAGAATGGAGGGCCACTAACCTAGTCCATCATAGAGACATGAATCCACAACAGCATAAAATTATATGCTGGCAGATTTGAAGATGTTAATCCAGTCCCTAAACTTGGCAAGCTGTTCTGTTTCCACCCTCCATGTTACCTGATTCCAGGAAGGTATTTTATTTCTTTTCACAGTGTATGTAATGAAAATATATTTTCCCTTGAACAGAACTGAGACCCTCAGGCTGCCTATCCTCTTTCATAAAATGCATTAAACCAAACAAGGTAAGCAAATATACCTCCAGGCTCTCTCTTAATCCCTCAAGTAGGTAGACTCTGAGTATATCTGCAAGGAAGTTTTTAAAGTGACCAGATGTGCAGTGAATGGACACCCAGCCACTGCATTATAACTCAAAATATCAGGAGCGGCACCAGCTTATGCTGTCTGCCCACCTGAAGCAAAGTTGTAAGTGCAGTAAATCCTTCTCTCAAAAGCAAGGCCATTTTTTTCAAGGAAAGCTTTATCCATTCCCCAGTTACTGCTAAATCTTCAAATGGAGAACCAGTTTAATTACAAGAACTAAAGTCTTTCCTCAGTTATGTTCCTTGGGAGTATAGATGAAGCATTATAGGTTAAAATACTCCAAACGTTTAACACCATACATGCGAAAAACTAGCAAACATGTGTGTGTGTGTGTGTGTGTGCGTGTGTGTGTGTGTGTGTGTGTGTGCGCGCGCGTGCGTGTGCGTGTGCATGCGCCACCCCTTTAGTGTAAACTGCACTACTCAGGCTGATTTACAAAATAGTTGTTCATAAAACACAGTAAAAAGTCTTATCAAACACATTTAAAAGCAGTTATTAACAGAACCTATACTTCCCTGCCCGTAAGAATTTCCAAAAACCAAATATACCCACATTCTGAAGGGCCAAAAAAAGGAACCATAGTAAAATGTTCCCCCTCTCTCATAGCTGGTGGAAAGGGGGGGGGGGAATCTACTTTTTAATTAGTGAAGAAGGGCTTCTGGGATCCACGCTATGACAGAGCTCACACGGCCTACAAGCAACATGTTACCCGCCCTTGCAATGCCCACCTTCCTAAAAGTTTCACTGAAGTCAATGGAACATCTCTCATTATATAGGTACGTGTAACAATTAATATTAAAAAAAAACATGTTACAGCACTAGAATTTATGTTCATCTTATCTCCTACAGAAAAAATAACTTCCAGGTTTCTAACCCCTATCAAATACAAAACATTTTTGAGTACGATCCATACGACCAAATCATTCAACAGTAATACCAACAACAGTAAACAGTGAGTTCTACATCCCTTTCTTCTTTCAATTGATGGCTGGTTGTCTGGTTATGTGATATGCCTGTAGTTTCAATGTCATTTTAAACTCAAACTGCACATTTAAAAAGGGAAAGGAAAACAGACTGCCATATAAACACTCCCTCTCCAGGCAGAACTTGCATTGTGCATCTTCTTGACCACTTACCTCCCCATCACTGTCAGATATGACAATACATGCATCCACAAAACTGGGCTCCAAGTTAGCATCTGGGAATCTCCCTGGTTCCTCTTCCCTTTGATCCTGGCCCTGGGAATTAGGCCTGTCCACAGTTTTCCGCTTCTTCTTTGGCATCCTTTCCACTGAAACAAAGAGAAAGCTTTAACACCCTTTGGTCGCTCCTAGCTTAGTTTCCTCCTAATAAATTCCTGCCTTATTACTTTGAGGCAAAACACCCTAGACATTAATTTGTATCACAGAATCCTGTAGACCTGAGAGTTATTAGGAGGCACCTTTATAAATCCTTGCTCATCCAATTAAGAGTGCCTTATATAGCCGATTAAGCTTAGAAAAAGCCAAACAAAACAGACTCGCAGCATATATTCCAAGGCAGCTGGTTTAAAATAAAAATCTCAGACTTGCCCAACCGTACACATTTAGCATCAGGAAACATTAGCCTTCAAACACCTATTACCCTTAACTTTGTTCCACTGCTAATGTAGAATAAGCCAAATGAGGGACAGCGGATTTTACCAGTATTCCAGATGGAGAACATCAAAGGATCTGAAGGAGACACCAGCATTTATAGTCATTTAGTCCTATGACAGAAGCTGCATTTTTCAAATGATAGGCTCACGGAACAACAGTTTGGACATATACTATACGAATACGGCAAAACCAGGGAAGTTGGCAAGTCTTTGGGTCCAAATCCCAACTCCAAGTCTTTAGCACCAAGTCCATGATCGAAGCCTAAAACTTCGTGACAAACAAGATTTCTTCCCCAGATAAAAAGGGAAGGGCGGGTGGGTTCTCAGTTACAGGTAGAGTCCAAGTCATTTAAAAAAGAAAACTGAGTCAAGTCACGGGTGAAACTTCAGTCCGACCTGACAGCGAATCCCACGCCCTGAGTTCCCATCCCTGGGCAAAACTCAGAGGAGATGGCAGGAGAGAAAAGTCAAGGACACTGGGGTTTCTTGTTAAGGCCTATGCGGTGGGCGAGACAAAATGCTTCCACTGCCCTCTGCTGGAATCACCATAGCTATCTGTTCCAGGAAATAGGACTCAAGTGTTGAGGGAGGAGGGCCTGCTGAATATGAGCACTGCAAATGCTAAGAATTATGTGAAACAGAGGGTGAAGCAGGTGCAAGTGCAATTAGAGCTATTGCTTTCAGTAAAGCCTTTCCTTGCCAGACTATACATAGGAAGAGAGCTCCATAACAAGCTTTATCAGTGAAAGCACAGCCAGGAAAGCTGATCAGGGCCCTTGGCCAAAGGAAAAGCAGCAGCCACATGGCAAATGCTTTTCCTTCACACTCTCCACAGCTTTTCTGGCCATCAGTTCAGCAGGCGAACTGATCACAACAGTCTACCCTTTCTGGTAACATGTCTTTCTCTGAGACTTGTCTTAAAAACGGTACAAACAATCATAAGCCAAAATAACCACAAGGGATAAGGCAAAGCCTCAATACATCAAGACAGTGGCTGTAAGAAGATCCTTCCTGGCTCCCTTGCTACTAAAACAGACTTGACTAGAATGTATACCGAGCATTAAGACAGCTGAAGTCTTTTTGTGAGGTTCCAATATAGTCACAGACTTAATTCCCCCCCCCTCAAAAAAATACAAAGACTGGAAGGATGGGGAAAAAATCTCCAGCTTGTGTGTGCGCTCACCTCCCCCAACTCCAAATATTCCCAAAGTCACATACCAGTACAGAGAGGTTTGGCTTTTTCTCATGCACAGTCTATATTCTGCTTTACGTTTCACTTCATGCTTGTGATCATGCTTCGTTTATTCAAAAATGGGAAATAGTATGCACATGGCACTTTTTCCGTTACAGCTGTCTGGCAGTGGAATATGCTGCCACAAAGGAGGGTGGGGGAGTCCCCTTTGGAGGTTTTTAAGCAGAGGTTGGATGACCATATGTCGGAAATACCGTGATGGGGGTTCCTGCATGCCAGGGGGTTGGACTGGATGGCCCTTGAGGTCTCTTCCAACTCTATGATTCTATTATTCTATTTAGAGGTTCAGCCCCAAGGAGCTGGCCATCTAAAGCTTCAACATAGGGGGAAAATAGATGATGCAGGCAAGAATTATACACAAGGTAACATGCAGCAAATGCAGTAACACTATGGTAGGCCTTACCATTTCTAGGGAAGCTAGGGTTAGATAGGAAAAGTGTTATGGCATGATTTCTACAGATGCCTTTGAAGGAAAAGAGTTGGCATCAAGGAAGAAAAAAGAAAGTTCACATCAAGGGATAAATTGCAAGAAAGGAGCATTGCTAGTGTTGTACAGTTTTGAATTCATATCTGGGAGTTGAGTCATGGCTACTGGACTTCTTTTTGAGAGATAGAAACATTTCGCTGTTCATCCAAACAGCTTCATCGGTCTGAATACAGCTGGTGCAAGTAGACCTTCTTATAGTCAGCTTGACCTCTTGTCCCCTGGTCTGATTGGCTCATAAGATGAACAATAGCCTGAATAGGCTCATTAGGGAGACATTAGTGTCCATGGTCTTAAAGTAAACAATGGCCTAAGGTGCTGAAACCCATCAAGAATGTGTCGTTAGCTGTGACCTGGTGGTGAAGGCTCCTTGATTTGCCTGGGTACTTTGGAAAGTACAGCCTGATAAGTAGCAGATAGACTATGCCGGAGCCCACCACCTCTGTTGAGGGAGGGATTTTCAATGCTAACATGAATGGCTTCCCTTACTCCTCTCTCAAACCACCTCTCTTCTTTGTACATCCTCATCTTTGATAGAGTGGCCTTTGTCCTTCAAATGGAGGTGTACTGCTGATTCTGGTCCTGAGCTGTTACCCCTCCTATGTTGGGCCATTCTTCTGTTTAATGGCTGTTTAGTTTCTCCGATGTAGAGGTCTGAACACTCTTCACTGCATTGGACTGCATATACTATATTGCTCCTTTTATGGTTTGGTATCGGATCCTTTGGGTGGACAAGTCTCTGCCTTAGTGTGTTCATGGGTTTGAAATAAACAGGGATGTGGTGTTTGCCAAAAATCCTTTTAAGCTTCTCCGACACTCCCGCCATGTAAGGAATGACCAGGTTCTTCTGTCGGGTCTGGGTCTCAGACTGATCCCTTGTTCTTCTGGGATAGCCCACTGCTTTGTTGAAGGCCCACCTTGGATATCCACAGGCCTTAAGTGATGTCTTCAGGTGCCTGTCTTCCTTCTTCTTGGCTTCTGTGGAGGTGGGGATGCTCTCTGCTCTGTGGCTTAGGGTCCTGATGACTCCTAGTTTGTGTTGTAATGGATGGTGGGAGTCAAACAGTAAGTATTGATCTGTGTGGGTGGGTTTCCTGTAAACTTCTACTCCCAGGCCACGGTCAGGTCTGATGATGACTGCACAATCCAGGAAAGCCAGCCTGTTGTCTTGGGTGTCTTCCCTAGTGAACTTAATATTAGGATCCACTGCGTTGATGTGTTCTGTAAAGGCCTGCACTTCCTTAGTCTTTATTTTCACCCAGGTATCATCTACATACCTGAACCAGTGGGACAGTGTTGTCCCTGGGAAGGTGTTGAGTGCCTTCTTCTCCACTTCTTCCATGTATAGGTTTGCTACAATTGGTGACACTGGGGAACCCATGGCACAACCATGCTTCTGTCTGTAGAAGTCCCCTCTGTACATGAAATATGTGGTGTTCAGACACATAGTTGAATTCATAGTTAAATTCCCCTAGTACTCACTCCCTGGCATTATGGTTTTGTACATGGAAATTCATATAAGCATCAACAACAACTTCCTTAAAACATTTTCCATTTTGGAATGACTGATATTGTTTTTAAGAGAAGGTGTTGCATCTTCACAATGTGCACTATGGACATTTTTGTGCAAAACAACCAGCTGTGTCTATAGAATGACCGTTTCAGATTCAATGTCCAAAATGTATCCAACATATCCAGAAATTCTTCTAGTACTTAATATAGTACTGTATTTCTCTCAACTTCATGCTTTATTTTTACTATAAAATTTGTGATTTCTCTCCATCTGGTTTTGTTTTTTCTTATTCTTATAGGACAAAAACTGAAATACATGTGCTTAGCTAGCACAGGCTGCAGCACTTGGCAATTCTCTTTCTGTGTGTGTGTTCTTTGCTGTTAAGCTGAACCCAATTGCTGAGTAGAGATTTGAACCCTGTTCTCTAGAGTCCTAGCCCATCAACTCTAACCACTACACCACGTTGGGAATCCATACTTATTCATTATTAAACCTAAGCTGAATATGCTGTTCCAACAATGTAAAACACATCACTTGTAACTTAGTTAATAATAAATAATTGCATGTCATCTTTCTCTAGTACTGTATTGGCATTACGGTATTCTCAAGTTCTAGTTATAAGGTTGTAACTTTTATGTGTGCTGATCTGGGAGCAAAAGCCACTAAATAGAGTTCAATTTTCTTGGTAGAAAAGTGGCAAAAGCCACTAAATAGAGTTTAGTGGCAAAAGCCACTAAATAGAGTTCAATTTTCATGTGAACGACTACAATTTAAATGTCATAAATATGCCAAGTATTAAAATTTGACATGCTACCTAAAATTGCCACTGTGATAGCTCTGTGATTTAGGTATCTGGCTATGAAGACAGATTTTGGCAGCTCAATTCCCACTAGGACTCCAAAGAGAAGAGCCAGCCTGTGTGGCTTTGGGTAAGCTGCATCGTCCCAGGGGCACCCACACCCCCCAAGAAGAAGGGAATGGTAAACCACTTCAGAGTAAAGTACTGGAAAGGGATGCCTTAAGTCAGACTTGAGTAATTATTTATCATTAATTAAGTTACAAATAGCACCTTTTTTACTGTACATCGTTTGACCCATAAATTCAGCTTAGG
The DNA here is from genome assembly GCA_023846285.1 of Phrynocephalus versicolor. Taxonomy (NCBI): domain Eukaryota; kingdom Metazoa; phylum Chordata; class Lepidosauria; order Squamata; family Agamidae; genus Phrynocephalus; species Phrynocephalus versicolor. The sequence continues at coordinate 70,773,628 of JAHTLZ010000010.1, forward strand.
TTTTAAAATCAATAAGTACAGCATTATTTCTCAAAAATTATGTTCACAAGTAATAAAACACAAAGTGCTCCACAACTCCAAAAATTTCCAAAAATGTAGCATCTTTACTTCTGCCGGCACCTGCTGTTCTTGCATTCCTAGTATGCTCTCACAGCTTTTTATAAAGATACATATATACCCTTTAAGTCTCCAGTCCTGCCACCTTGAAATGAAAAACCAGCAGTACCCTGAAAGTCTGTCGATTCAAGAATATTTAGGGGGAAAACATTTCCAATTTACACCAGTTATGTCATTTGCAGCAACAATCCGTGGCTAAGGAGAAGACAATTTTTTTAAAAAATTCAGCTGTCCTATTCACATCAGATGGTGTACCTTCGCACACCTCTGAATGACCAGGAAAAATATTGAGGAAGGGCACTTGTAAGCCTGCCAAGAAGCCAACATTCATACCAGCATGGAACTCCCGCCAACTGGGCAGTATGTTTTCTGCTTGATAGATCACGTTAGATGAGGGACTGCAAAGAAGCACAAAGCATCAAGGCTCACTTATCCTCCATGCTTTCAAAGACAGACACAGAGATTTAACCACACAACTCTATGTACAATTCTGAAAATAAAGAGGCTCATGTCTCCTATCATAAATTTAAAAGACCCAGCCAAGCCAAGATGCAGTGAAAATGTTTCACCTTCGTACTTCCCTCTACCTGTTTTTCCTCCAAGAATCCGCTGTTAAGTAAGACCCACGAGCAATTTCAGCAGAATGGAACAGAGTAAAGAATTAATTACCTGCAACTAATTCTGCCTGTTGGCTCATGGCTGCTTTTCCATTCACTTATGTGGGTTCCCCTCCCCCCCCCAATCCTGGAACTTTTAAGAACATTTCTCTCAGCTCAGACAGCCAAGGTGACCCTTTCATAGGTAAGACTAGATGTGCTTTATTTCAGAACTCACACTTTTCAGGGGTATCCTTGAAAATCACACATTTATGATTATTTGCCATCTTCTCTCATCATCATCTATCACACTGATGAATCAGAAAACAATTACCAGCAGGATAATTCACAATCTTGACACTGCAGCTACTAGACCTGCCAAGCTGTGACAGCTTAAAATGCTCAAATATGAAGCCCAAAATGAATGACTCTTATCCTCAAATGAGTTTCTGAGAAGTTCAAGCTACCAGCTACTGATTTTTAAGCCATTATTCCCCTCCAACCCAAATCCTAAATACACTGCTGATCATCTGCACCATGGACTAAGAGGTACACATTATTCCATTCATTGGTGGTCAAAGATAAAGCCCGTATTTTAGCATTTATAAGATACTCCCATGTATTAGATGGCCCTCACTTTTCCAACCCAAAATTACACTTCTAAACCAGGCCATTCTGTCCTCGACTTACTCCCATGTATAAGATGACCCTCCATGTTTAGTCTAACAATTTTAGACAAAAATATAGTCTTATACATGGGAAAATATTGTACGTTGAGCTCCCCTCAACCATTTTTCATTTTCAGATTTAACATGCTTTGTGAACAATAGCAGAATCATAGCAGCCACAAAAGTCTTAGTTTACTAAAACCACTGTACATATCCCAAACCATTATAAAGAATCTAGATGGCAATATTTATTTATTTACTTACTTACTTACTTACTTACTTACTTACTTACTTACTTATTTAAACTCTTCCTTTCTACTACAAAGAAGCCCTCAAGATGGCTTACAATCTTCATGGAAGCAAAACAAGTAAAAACAAAATTTAACCATAACATCAAGCAAAAACCCTCAATAAAAATCATTATTATTTAATTAAACACATAAAAACAATTAAAATAAACTAAATACACAGTTTAAAACAACACAATACAGAAATATTTAATTATTTATAGAAAATATTTAAATCTCATCTTTCTCCTAAAAAGGACCCAAGGAAGCTTAAAATAATAAAGATACAATATGAAAAGTTCAAAATAAGAAATTACAACATTTAAAAGAACTTTAAAAATATTTAAAATAGTGCACAACAAGCACTAAAATGCATTTAAAGCACCCAAAACACAAACAATCCCATCTTTAAAAAACCTTCTTAGATAGCCAGTCACTAAGGGAAAAAACTGCTTTAAGAGAAAGGCCTTTGCCTTCTTGCAGAAGAGCAAATATAGGGCCAGCTTGGCCTGCCATGGGAGGGAGTTCTAGAGTTTGGGAGCAATGACAGAGAAGGACTTCTCCCATGTTCCCCAAACACACCTATGAAGGTCATGGGATCTGGAGAAAGGGCTCCTCTGATGATCTTAAAATCCCAACAGGCTCATAAAAGGTGATGAAGTCTTTAAGATAGCTTAGACACAAGCTGTTTAGGGTTCTATAGGTTACTGTTAAGATAAGAACTTTGAAATGTGCTTGGCAGTGGACCAGCAGCCACTGGAGTTTCTGTAACAGGACAGTTCTGTGAGCCATGTAATAAGCCCCATTAAACAATCAAGCTGAAGCATTTTGGACCTGCTGAAGTTTTCAAACACTTTCCCAAGGCAGCTCCAAATAGAATGTGCATATAAAGAATGTGCATACAGTGGTACCTTGTATACAGGAATTAATTTGTTCCAAATGAAATTATGCTAAGCAAATTTTCCTTTATATAAATTTCCCATAGGAATGCATTGAAAACAGAGTAATCCCTAATCACAACAATTTTTATGTTGTATGGATTTGCCCCATAGGAGATTGTTAAGCAAATTCCCCCTATCTCCGGAATTTTTTATGTTGTACAGATTTTAAATTATACAAACTGTTTGTTATACGAGGGTCCACTGTATATAAGAACATGGCTGTTCTTATGTTCGTATAAAGGACTTCCGGTTCCAACTACACCGCAGCAAGAGAACTTGATAGGTGCTCTGGCTGATCAAGCTGAATTCCTCCAGATAAAGGGACCCTAATAAGGGTAAAGTTTCCTTGGAGGGGAAACGAAGAAGAGGAAGCAACTGTAGACCACGAAGGGAGGGGCGGTGAACTTTGTGGAAGCAAGAAAATGCTTCATCTCCCACAGGAGGAAGGCCTTCGCTATGGCGAAGGTGGAGCTGTCGATGCTGGACATTAAAGCTGTAAACATTTGACGTGTCGTAAGTAGAATGCTTCCATCTCTTTCTATGTGAAGCTTCTCCTTGGTATCTGGAAAATCTTTCCTTCAAACAAGCACTAAACCCCACTTCCAAGGAAGCAAAGAAGGGGTGAAAGCTTTCGAAAGTCAAGCAGAGAAGAAGTGATTGTTTTCACATTATTTCATGAACTTGCCATTCTGCCTATTGTTCTCTTCTTGTAGAAAAATATTTTATGCCTTTGCTGCTCTTTGTATATGATGGATTTAAAGGAAACCACATTATATCTCTGTGCTTTCTATATGTTGAATCATAGAATCATAGAATTATAGATTTGGAAGAGACCTCAGGGGCCATCCAGTCGAAGCCCCTGCCATGCAGGAACCCCATCACAATATTTCCGACAGATGGCCATCCGGCCTCTGCTTAAAAACCTCCAAGGAAGGAGACTCCACCACCCTTTGTGGCAGCATATTCCACTGCCAAACAGCTCTAACTGTCATGAAGTTCTTCCTAATGTTCAAATGGAATCTCTTTTCCTTTAGTTTGAAACCATTGCCCCGAGTCTGCAAGAGCAGCATTGGGAAAGTTGTTTTTTCAAAAAAAAATCATCTGACCTTGGAGTAAGCTATCTGCTTTGGCTTCAATCTAGTCTAGTTACTGTACTCTCCTCTGTACCTCTCTTTTTTGGAAACTAAGTAACAGAAACCATTATAAACAATATCAATCCTTACTTGTGAGCTATAAAACACAATGGATTGGGAGAACATCTCAGAAGATGTTGCCAACATAATTCTATCTGATTTGCAATATATATTTAGAGAGAGAGAGAGAGAGAGAGAGAGAGAGAGAGAGAGTCTCAACCTCTGAAGATACAGAGATTTTCAATTCTGATAAAGTCAAAGAGGCAAAACAGATAACTCAAGATGGAGTGGTGGATAACACTGAGTCTCTAGAAAATACTGAAATTAGTTCTGATCAAGAGATTGAGCTAAAACAGATAACTGGTCTTAATCTACAGACAAATGCAACAAGGTTGATGCAGGATAAATCTTTGGGTATGTCAAATTCACAAAATACAGTGGACCCTTGTATAACAAACAGTTTGTATAACGTAAAATTTGTACAACATAAATATTCTGGAGATAGGGAAATTTGCTTAACAGAATTGCCTATGGGCCAAATCCATACAACATAAAAATGGGATTACTTCATTTTCAATGCATTCTTATGGGAAATTTGTATAAAGGAAACTTTGCTTAACATAATTTCATTTGGAACGAATTAATCCCTTTATACAAGGTACCACTGTATGATAAACACATCTACTGAAATCAGCTCGAAACAAGATATTAAACCAGAACAAAGGGTGGATCTCAACATGAAGGCAAACACGACAAGAATGATGCAGGCTAAACCCTTAGATTGGAGTAGGAACTGGCAAGCCACTCCAGTACTCCTGCCAAGAAAACTCCATGGTCATGGAGTCACGTAGAGTCGGTCATGACTGTAACAACACACACACAAACCCTTAGACGTGCCAAGTCTAAAGAATATGATAAGCACATCTGTCTTACTTAATATGGGTGCCAAAAAAAGGAAAATTTGGGACTTTCTCTGTAGTAGAGCGCCCATCAAGATTACTATCAAGATAATACAACAACCCATGAAGATAAAGGATTTGACAAGGGGGGACAACCTGAGAAGATAAGGGGCTTGGCAGGAAAAGGGAAAATTGAAAAAAAAAGAATTTCTGGCTTAGTGAATCTATTACATAAAAAAATGTTTTCTGTATTCTGATTGTCTAAGGCCACTAGTTAATTCGCATGATGTGGGAAACGGAAAATAGAAATGTGAAGATAAGCCTGATATATAAATGTCAATTTGTTAAAATTTTAAAATAATAGGGGCAGTTAGGTATAGACAAGAACTATGCATAAGGTGAAGCATATAGACCAGGAGGTAGCTCTCTTATAATAGCCCATAAAGTATTAACTTGAATTAGTGATGACTGCTGAAATTAGGCATTCTTTGGAAGAATGGGTAACTATACTGTGGAAGATATATAGAACATATATAGTTAGCCAAATCAATCCTAAATTGCTTAATATTGAAGAGCTAAACAGCAACTTTGAAAAGATTGTTGAGATTAGATAGGCTACATTATTTGCATTAAAAATAGATGCAAGTAAAGATAAAGAATAGGGATGAGATAATAAGGGAACTAAGTATGAAAGTATGCTCATTTAAGATGGGAAGGGAAATATGAACTCTATTGGGCTCAAATATTGGGAAAACTGTGATTGAAGCGGTAACACAACAGGAAACAAGCAATATGTTTTATGTAATTTAGTGTAGAAAATAAAAATGTAGATAACCTAGAATGTGCATATAAGAAAATAGTCAAAATCCTGTTGCTCAGCACAGTAAATCACACTAAAGTAGACTCTCTGAATCAACAAGAATTTGGTGAGTCAACACTTCTATTATAAGTTCAATTGATTCAAATTGCCCTATTCTAATTGTGCCTCACTTTAGCACAGTAAGTCACCCTTAGAATAGAACCATTCAAAACCGAAACTGTGGAATGTAAACATGATCTGATTCCCCAAATCACCATTGATTCAATGAGCTTACTCAACTGTGATTTAATATGTTAAGCTACAAAATTTTGGTCAATACATTATTAATATGATATGATGCAATGCAGTATATATTATCATATTACCCAATTTCAAAAAAAAGTATAATCACTACTACTTAGATCTCTGTTGATTGCTCAGAAGTAATGAGAGTATTCAATATTAATGCTGATTATTACAAAAGTATAGTGAAAGGGCCTTGCACTTTCCTGTGAAGCTTGAACAAACGAAAGATTAACTAAAATCTGTTTTGACTATGAGCCACCCAGAGACCCTTGAGCAGAGGGCAGCATATAAATTGTATAGATAGATAGATAGATAGATAGATAGATAGATAGATAGATAGATA
>JAHTLZ010000010.1:70779726-70823596 GCA_023846285.1 Phrynocephalus versicolor
ATAGATAGATAGATAGATAGATAGATAGATAGATAGATAGATAGATAAAATGAATCAGTGTTCATACATACTCAGCAGTTGCAAATAATGATTAATTCAACAGTCTCACAGCAGACAAATCTTGCTTCTATAACCGTGTTGATGCATACATTGAACATTACACTGAAATCAAAGACACTGGTTTTCAAAAAAATGTATTTAAGGTGGACTGCTTGAATACACATACATCACACAACACCCAGTATCTGGCTTAGAGCTATTGTCTTTGAAAACTCATTCCCCAATTATCAAGTTTGCCTATGGGGGGCTGAAGCCATTCTGCTACCGAATTGGCCCTTAGCGTATACATCTACTAATAGCACACAGAACATGCTGAAAATATTTTCTATGTGGCAGCACTCTGAAGTTTGTCTTAGGATGGGCATACGTTGATTAAGTACAGTAATACCAATTGAATGGTATGCCCCCATAACCCCTTCCCAGAACTGGCATGCTGTTATGTGTAACCTGTTTAGAATAATTTGCTGTGTCTAGATGGGGTGACCTATAATAGGACCTTGCTTGATTAATGCAAATTTCGCACAGGATCATACACGAGAAAGCGGCCTTTCATAGGCCCTGGGCTCAAGCCATTCAGGTCTTTTTTAGCCATAGAGATGTGGCCTCCTTAAATTGGAATGTAAGAACATAATACAGTATATGGTGCAGATACTACTCTATGCGATGCATAATGATGCTGGAGTTTTGTAATGTATTTAGTGTTGAGATGGTGAAAAGCTACATGGGATTAAATGTGTTTCTATCACAGACCAATGGCACGTACCATCTGTTCATATTTAAAGCAATAAAAAAGCGGTTACTTTTGCCATTTCCCCCCAAAGGGGGAGTGTCGCTTATTTTTAATTAACAGCATTCATAAAGATAACCAACTACTTGGGGGAAGGTGGAAAAGACACCTAACCATTACTAGCTGTTTTTTAAAAGTAGTTTTCAAAGCTTGGGTGGCCTCGTGCACAGAGCCAGCATGGAAGACAAAGCAGAATTTTAAGAACCCCCAGTGGGCCTTTAGCCGAGAAAATGAGCAATAGGCTTTTCCCCCACAACATTCTGGAAATATTCATCCAAATGTGCTGAGATGGATGAGCTATACAGTAATACAATGCCTCCAATTCCCACATCAGTCAAACATTCTGAAAGAGCTACATGACTAATGTTATTAAATACTGCAGAGAACTCTACTTCTAGCCAAGAAAACCATAGCTGTTTAGTTCCCTGAACCGGACATGAGAAGAGTCCAGATGATCAGTGACAGCCAGGGAAATTTGGAAATCAAAGACTACCACCCATGCCAAGCAACTGCTCAAAATGGAATATCAGGATCTTCAACACCCAACTGGTCCGTGTATCTAATTTGGCAGATCTCACAAGGCAGGACACAGATTTTAAAAGCAATTGGCTGGCTGTCAAATAACTAGCCTTCAGGCGGAACAAACAAAAATCATGGACAAAAACAAACAGCTGTCATATCAAGGGCTTTGTTCACCAAGAAATTCTTAATTTTAAATTCTTTATTCCTACAAGCTAAACCATATTTCTTGTCCTAGTTCGCTAATCATTATAAGGCAGTCTTATTGTTTTCACTCATCTGCAGTCAAATCTAATGATGAACCATCATTTGTGACTTGAAGAAGTACACAAATGCAACAAATTTTATCTGAGACTCTTCCTGTATTACAATAGGCACATAATCAACTTTGGTCTTCTATAGAATATATATTCAGTTATTCACAGTTCTCTAGAGATGTCTGCCTTTATAAAAAAAATATCCATAGCACACACCTTCTTTTCATTTTGCACAGCATATTTCAGCCCTACTTCTTCCCCTTTAACAGAATGGGCCTGTCCCATATTTAAAAAGAAGCACTTGAAAAATATGAATTTTAAGCTCTGTAAAATCAGAGTGGAGTATAAATAACAAATCCAAGGTTATCCCATATCCATATACAATGGATTCATGGTAGACGAGTGCCTTATGACAGGAAATATTGCTGCTTGTAAGGTATCCGTATTGTTCCGTGCTCCTTGTATTCTGCTACTGCAGATGCCACTTGTTCTATCATAAGTACATAAGCAATCTGGACAAGACTTGCTTCGAAAGCCCAAGAAAACATAAAGAATTTACTATCACAATATCAAAATGAATCAGCATACAAGCCTTTCTTGTTTTAAAAAGGATAAATTAAAAGAGGAAAGGCTTTTGAATTACAGTACTAAAATTATAGTACTATAATAAGTTCAGGGGAGAGACAGTATTATCTTTCCTAATACTTGTTATTGTGAACATTGTCTAAAGGAAAATATAAGTGCTTTTCTACCTTACAACAATTAAATGAGTTCTGAGTTTCTAACATTCAAAACATTTTTTAAAAAACTCATATATACATAGTAGGAAGACTGGAGATCAGAAAGAGTGTTGATGCAACTTCCTTGTAAATTATGTGTTACTTCAAGAAACATACCTAAATCTCAAGCAATACCCTAACAACAATTGACAAATTACAGTATTATTTTGGGAAATATGTTAATAGTAAGTATATGTGTGCCACTTTGGGTTTCTTTTCACACAGTACATTTGGAAGAAAACATACTTTTCTGGTACAAATAGAGTTACTCAGCAAGCCTGCAAATCAACCAAATACACAAAAGAAGAAAAAGGACCCCGTATTTCCTTTAATAAACATCAAAAACAGAGAAGGCCACCACGGGCTCTCCAGTGTCTGTGTTTTACAGCTCACCAACCATTATCCAAGAATCTGAATCTCACCATGTTAGAAAAAATTCTGATTTTGCCGAAGAGCATGTTATGTTTGCCAGACTTACTGTCCCTCATTGACAGCTGCCAAATTGACTTGGAAAAATGGAAGATTAGCAGAAGCACTGGGTGTCCCAAGTTACCGCTGGGGTGCCGAACGAGCAGATATGGGTAATTAAAGCTAAGCAAGGTCCCTCTTCCAAGGGAGAGGAAGATTTTGGCGAGTGCTACGACAACAAACCCGTTTCCCAGTCCTCTGCGCCCTCCCCACACATCCCGACCGAGAAGGCACCGCCCGCTACGCAACTAGGCACAACTACGCAACTAGGCACAAGAACGGCCGAGTCGGGACTTGGACCCTCGGGTGAAAAGAGACCTGGGACAGGAGAGAAAGGCGGCATTTCCGGATGGAGGGTGCCAGATGCGAGAGCCAAGGGCTTCCCCACCAGGCCGGGGGGAGGAGGGCGAGCTTGCCCAAGCCGGCGAGAAAGGCTCCCTGGCAGGTGTGCTTGCAAGGAAAGTGGATCCTGCTGCCGGCTGCTACCCACCGCTAGGCTGCCAGAAACCTAATGGAAAGGGGTTTTGGGTTTTGTTTCCCCTTTTTCTTATCCTCCTAATAAAGCTCACTGACTACCGCTCCTTGGCTGGGCTTGGGTCAGCGGAGATGGGCTGGTCCCCCGTGCCCCAGGCAGGGCTCAGCCGTAGAAGGCAGACCACCACCACCACCACCCAGGAAGGAGGCAAGAGGGGTCCGGAGAGGGTGCTGCCCCCGTTCCTCGTTGGCTAAAGGCACGGGGCACAAGCAAGGAGGGGCCCCCGCATCCATGGGGGGCCTCTCGCGGACGACGGGCCACGAGGTGGCGGCGGGAGTTAAGAGAGGACTACTCACCGGCCCTCCCTCGCCTCTCCCCACACGGGCCGGGGGGCCCTCCCCCTCCCAAGCCGACCGACCCCCCCCCCCCCGCGTTCCACCAGGCGGCAAAGGGGGGGAAGAAAGTCCGCCGGAGTCTCGGCCGCCTCTCGCAGGGCTTCGTGCAGAGCGCGGCGGTCTTTTGCCCGCACTCAAATTGGCGCCAAGAGCTTCTCTCTTCCCACAGCTAAGATGGAAAACGAGCCCTACTACACGCTCGCGGTGCCATGTGATCCGCCCTTCCCGCGGGATGTCGTCAGTGAAGCTGCTGGCGTCATGTTGGGTGAGGGCAAGAGGCCAATTTTCCTCTCCGCCTCAAGCTGGAAGGGGAAGGATGCTTGCAGAAAGTCGGGATTGATTTATTGATTGATTTTTGATTAATTTTTTTTTGGCCATGGGATGTTTCTTTCACTTTTCCCATCAGGTTTCATTCCTCTTGAGAAGAGAGGCGAAACAGAAGGATCTCAAATATCTACATTTGTTTCCGTTGACCGCGAACAGCATTCCTTCGTGGGTTTGAATTACTGGCTATTTTTACGACCAAATAGTGACTCCCCCCCCCGCAGCTTTCGTCTCCTCGCCCATATCATAGAATGGAACAACCGAACCAGGGTGATCACTAAGAAGCTCTCTACACAAACATAGCATTGTAAATGGGGGATAATTTATAATGAATCAATAATTTGCGCGCCTCCAGAACTGATGAAGGCTTTTATTGACGGGGCTGTATTGCATTTCGCCCTTGCCTTGAATGGAGGAGGGGTGGAGCAAAGGCGTGCAGGTGGAACGCTTCTACTCTGAACATCTCAAAGCGCTATCAGAATAACGGGTCTGCTGCCTTCGTGACCAGGACCCGTGAGAGGTTAACAGCCGCCCGCCCTCGTAAAGGAAGGGGCGCCCAAGAGAGGCCCTTTTAGTCACATGGTGTTTTTTTCTAGAATATTTTTTCACCAAATATCGCGAGAACAGAAGATTAAAAAAAACAACACTCACGTGTCTGCCTGTTTGTGTGTGTATATGTGTGTGCGCGCGGGCGAGCGCGCGCGCTTCTTCGTACCTTTTGATTCCCGGGTTATGCAGCGGCGCTCTCGCGATATCTCTGAGCACCGGGAGAAGACGGAGGATTGGAGGGGGGGCGGCGGCGACGCTGCGAGAAGATGGCGGACGAGGCGGGTAGCAACGGCGACGCTATTGCCTTGCCGGTGGGGAAGGAGGCAGGTGAGGCTTGCGGGGTTCTCTCTTACTCTCTCTCTCTCGCTCGAGGGACAGGTTCGTGTCCCTTTGTGTCCTCTCCACCCTGCCTCGTCTTAAGTTTTATCCTGCCGGGACTCTCTGAGAGGGGCCTCTTGGGTCGCCCCGGTCCCTTCATTAATGGGGCTGAAGGATTGGGACCAGGTGCCGATTCTCCTTCCCCCGTTGCATGCCTTTTTGAAGGGCCGTTAATCAGTGCGTTATTCCCCCCCCCTTTTATCTCGGCCTCCTGGCCCAAAGCGGTTGCGATTCGTAGATTTCTGCCCCTCTCCTGCAAAATCCGAGCCAAACTTTCTGATTGCTGCGGAGCCCGGTTCCACGGAACGCTTAACAAAAAAAAGGGGGGGCGTGTTCCTTAATTTTGCGAGTTGGAAGTTGGTGAGCGCTTAAGAAGCGACCCTTGCTGGGATGTTTCGGATTAACGAAATGCCAAACGCGGCAGTCAGTTTGCCTCTTTCTTGTTGCCCTCCCTGAAATGATTGATAGATTGACAGCGGATGATACTTGTATGCTGGCGTCGGGTCTTGAATGAGCTCTGAAAACAATTGAAAGAACCTGCGATTTGCTGCTACACTTCTGTGATGATGTTTTATAACCTGTCACGTGTATTCTGTAGTTATCCTAGCTGTGTAACCCCCATGTACATTTTCAACAGGTTAACTAGGATGTGACTGTGAGCAAATATGAGAAGGTGGATCTCTCCAGGATACATATTCCTACATGAATGGAATTGAAATTCTGAATCGAGACACTTACTGTATTTTTAAAAATGTATGGCATCAACCTGACAAAGTTCCACATTATTGTTTAGTTAGCTTTTTGAGGAAAACAAAGCATTAGAAGAAATGTCAAAATAATAATGAAATGAGCAGATGTTTCTTCAGGTGTATGTTTCCCAAGCTGTGTATGGTTTTCAAAGACAGCACAAATATTTTGAATATTTGTCCAGAAACTGACTGTTGGCTGTTAATTCCAGCTTATAACCAGGAAATCATTTCAAACATTCTCAACCAGTCACACACTTGCCATTTTCCCTTACTCCTGGACCCCTGTTGCTGTGAACAATACTCCGGAGTATGCTGCTAATCAGGTACTGGGTAATGAAAATGAGAGATGATTAGGCAGGATGCTTGTTGTGTCATACAGAGATGGAAAAGAACAGGGCAAATACCTGACTTCTTTCTGGTATTGCATGTTGTTTTGTTTACTGTTTTTTGTTTGATTCTTCTAAATATTTGTATGCTTATTGTTTTTAGGTTTTAATTGTTGCCTTTATATCATGGAATGTGAGATAATTTTTAAATAAATAAATAAACTTTAATGAGTCTAGTTTATTAGTTTTTGCAGTTCATGAAATTTTACAATTCTGTAGGACATTTCAGATAGCTAATGTAAACCATTCCCTTCAAAAACAGCATAGCCACACTGTGACACTGAAGCTGTTAATTACCAGATGCAGAGATCTTCTGTAGAGGTATGGCACTTTAGACACTGATCTTGCATGTTTATAGACATGTACTGTAGCACATCCAATCGCACCTGATTTCGGAAGCTAAGCAGGGTCGGCCCTGGTTAGTACTTGGTTGGGCGACCACCAGGGAATACCAGGTGCCGTAGGCGCCTGGAGAAGGAACTGGCAAACCACTCATATTCCTACCAAGAAAACTCCATGGCCATGGAGTCACGAAGAGTCGGTCACGACTGTAATGACACAACACACACACACACACACACACACACACACACTGTAGGTCTTACATGCAATCCATTAAATTCTTTTCCCTAGTAATAGGGACTAGAGATGGGCACAAAACAAACAATTTTTCGTTTCCTTTTCCGTTTTTTCATTTCGTTATGCAATGAAACGACAGACGAATTTTGTCTCTAAAATGAAACAAAACAAACAAACACCGGAAATTTTGTCGTGCGTTTTGTTTTCGTTACGGCAATACAGTGAACTGCTTTAAATGCTAAAAAAAATCACAAAAATTTGAAATAATTGGTAATGAAATGGTAACAAAACAAACGAAAACGAATTTTTTGCAAAAAAAAAATCACAAAAAACCGAAACGGACCCTCTAAACGACAAACGAAATGCCTTTTTTTAAAAAATTCGTGCCCATCTCTAATAGGGACATACTGTGTAGTGCATATTCTGCTCTCATTCGCTTTTACTCCTTTTATAAATTTGTGGTGGCACATTTCTGTACTGTAGAAAAGGTACAGCATGGGTATGTGTATACAGTACAGTGGTACCTTGCATAAAGGAATTAATCCGTTCCAAATGAAATTATGTTAAGCAAATTTTCCTTTATACAAATTCCCATAGGAATGCATTGAAAACGGAGTGATCCCATTTTTATGTTGTACGGATTTTCCCCATAGGCAATTATGTTAAGCAAATTTCCCCTATCTCCAAAAATTTTTATGTTGTACAAATTTTATGTTATACAAGCTGTCTGTTATACAAGGGTCCACTGTATATACAATACATGGACTGTATTTATGGATTGCAAGGTATCAGTGTGGCTTGTGACATTCTAATATGTCCTCTCACTTTTATTCTGTTGCTGCCTTGTCTAAGTTGCAAGACTTGGGTAGAAGTAAATTCAGCAAACCAGTTAACATTTAGGACTTGCTCTTTCTTTCTCATTCGCTGTCTTATACATGACTACTAATTCTTCTTCCCCTACCAACAGAGAGGGAAACAATGGTTGTCCTAACTTGTATTTAGCAGCTCTAAACTGTTTAGAGCTGCTAAACAGTTTTTGTTTACTTGGAATGCTCACCTGTAACCATGTTCACTTTTTGTTCCTTATTATGTGACCCAAGTGTTCTAGCTTCCTCTGTTTTATGTGGTCTATAATTTTTACTTATGTCTTTATTTATTTTGGTATTCCTTCTTTTAATATGCCTTCATTGGTCAGCTTCTTGAGACAGAAAATTCTTTGTATCCTGCAAAAAAAATCAACATTTTGAATTTTTATTTATTTACTTATTGGTAATTGAATGTGCTAAATCAGTGTTTCCCTTACAGTAGAAACATTCTTCAAGCCAGTTTTAACTTTTGTTTTGCATACCATGCTGTGTCACCTGTGAAAGTTGCTATGCAACATTTCTAATCTGACTTCCATTCTGTGGCTATAATCCCAATATTTAACGAACTTTCAACCAATATTTTCCACCAGACTCCATAGATTTATATTGGCTCTTTAACTGTATTTCTTGCTTGATTTTTACTGATGGCTGTGGACTTTATTTTCTCCACATTCATTTCTACACCATGTTCATTATATACTTCATTAACTTTATTGAATAATCTTTATAGACTCTCTAAACCAGTGGTTCTCAGCCTGTAGGTCCCCAGATGTTCCTGGACTGCAACTAGCTCTGTGCAAAGGGGTTTCTGGGGGTTGCAGTCCAGGAACATCTGGGGACCCACTAGTTGAAAACCACTGCTCTAAACTGTCAGTTGATGAAGATTGCATTATTTTCATTGTGAATGTTATTGATAACCTCTTAATTGTCAATGCTATCATTTGACTCAGGAAAAGCTTTTTAAAGACATCTTTTAACTATAGATTAAAGAGCAGTGGAAAGCACAAATATTCTTGCTATATTCGTCATACATCTGTCATCTGATTTTCATTCTGATAAGAGGTAGCATAGATTAAAATTTCTTTGAAGACTGCATCCATTTGTCTAATACCCAAAATCTGGGATCTTCTCTAACAAAATGTATGAAATAGTTTCACAGACTTGCAGTTCTATGAATAATTGTGGAGGAAGAGAAAGCTACACAAAAGACTTTTGCTTTGTATGTTAGAGATTGGATTTTTTTACCTTCCCTTTCAATTTCTTTCAAACTAGTTTCCTCATCTGAGGGAAGTCTACCCTTTGGAAATCAAGGGTTTTTGTGTCAGATTTGCTTGACAAGACACTCTTCCCCCAACATGCATGGCAAAGGAGATTCCAGCATGGTCACTGTTCCCCAGAGGCTCAGTGACATTCACATCCCTGACCAGGTCCTGTGTATCACACAGTATTAGATCCAGAGTTGCCTGTTCTCTGGTGGGCTCCATGACAAGTTGCTCTAAGGCACAGTCATTCAGCATGTTGAGAAACCTGGCTTCTCTTTCTTGCCCCCAGATAATTGGCCCAGTCAATGTGGGGATAATTGAAGTCCCCCATGATTACTATCCTGTCCCTCTTAGATACCTCCATAATTTGTCTCATTTCAAGGTCCCCCTCAAGTTTTTGATCTGGTGGATGATAGCACACCCCCACTATCTCATCGCTCCTCGGACCTGGTAATTTAAAACCCACAGTGATTCTATGGTGGAATCAGACCCACCGTCAATCTCCATTCTGCTGGATTTTACCCCTTCTTTGACATAGGTGGCCACTCCACCTCCAACCCGCTCCTCTCTATCCCTTCTATAGAGTTTATAGCCCGGGATTGTAGCATCCTACTGGTTCTCTGCATTCCACCAGGTTTCTGTTATGGCTATTATATCACTGTTACCCCTAGTTACCAAATGTTCAAGTTCTCCCATCTTTGCTTGGAGGCTTTGAGCTTTTGCGCAGAAGCACCTGTGCACTGGCTCCCCCAATAATGGCTGCTTCATTGTTCTCCCCCCCCCACAGCTTTTAATTCTAGTAGATAAACAACCAACAAATTCCATTATTCTTCCAGTGCTAATACCTACTATATCATCACTTTGTGGTTCTCTACCCTCTCCAACCTCCTTCCACCGAGATGAGGTGTTCCGAACCGGATGTCACTCAGCTCCTGTCGGATTTCCCCCCGTTATGTTTAAAAGCTGCTCTGCAGCCTTTTTGATGTTGAGTGCCAGCAATCTGATCCCATCATGGTTCAAGTGCAACCCATCCCTCCTGAACAGGTTTGGCTTGTCCCAAAATGTTGTCCAGTTCCTGACAAATCTGAAGCCCCCCTCTCAACACCATCGCCTCATCCACGCATTGAGGCTTCAGAGCTCTGCCTGCCTGGTGGGTCCTGCACGAGGAACAGGCAGCACTTCTGAAAATGCTACCTTGGATGTCCGCTGCTTCAATCTTCTTCCTAACAACTTGAATTTGGCTTTCAGGACTAACCGCTCTGCCTTCCCAACATCATTGGTACTAATGTGTATCATGATGACTGGCTCCTTCCCGTTTTTTTCTAACTATCTAGATGTCTGGTTATGTCTGCAACCTTTGCACCTGACAGGCAAGTCACCATATGTTTATCATGCGCATCACAAATCCATCCCTCTGTATTTCTAATAATTGAATCCCCTAATACAAGGAGCCTCTCTCCTGCAACCTGTTCATCAGCCTGTTCTTCAACTATATTAAGGGAGAGGTCTTCAGTCTATTTCTATTGTTTGTCTCCTTGTATCTCATCAAATGTGATGAGGGAGAGATCCTCAGGTAGAACCAGCTGTTCCTATGTGCATTCCTCATGAGGAGTGATGGGAGAAAGACCTCAAATTGATTTTGTAAAGTCAGACTCTCAGAGTGATCCCTTGCCGTTCTACGTCTTCAAATCACATTTCTCCAATCATCTACCTCCTGAGTTGGTGAAGTGACCTCTTCCTCAGAACTGTGCCCTGTCTCTTCTTTGTCCAGGATAGCTTGCTCCGCTCTATCCAAGAACAGCTCAAGCTCCTTATTTTGTTGCTGGCTAAATATGTGGGGCCCCAGCTGCTGGACCTTCTATTAGTGCAACCAGCTTGCACTTGCTGCAAGTGTAGCCCTCCATGTGCTTTGGCACTGTCTAAAGCAGCTCTAGTCCAACTGCTAGCAGCCCAGAAACTTACTGCTGCTCACTTATTTCTGTATGTTTGGCTCCCTCAGCAGAAGCTCTGCTTGGGATCACACCAAATGGCTGAGGCTGACCTTCCTCAGGGGAAAAGAATTAGTGTGTCTCCACCCCCTTGCTCAAAGAAAGGGTTAGTCTGGCACCACCACCCTGCTTCCTTTGTTTGAGGAAGTTTCTAGCTGCTTCCTTTGTTTGAATAAAGGTGGCTCTTTGCAATTTAAATTAGCAAAGGCCTCTAAAGCAGCTCTAGTCCAACTGCTAGCAGTCCAGAAACTTGCCAGTGCTCACTTATTTCTGTATGTTTGGCTCCCTCAGCAGAAGCTCTGCTTGGGATCACACCCAGGCTCAAAATGGCTGAGGTTGATCTTCCTCAGGGGAAAAGAATTAGTGTGTCTCCCCCCCCCCACACACACACACACCACTCAGAGAAAGGGTTAGTCTGGCACACACACATTCGCTTCCTTTGTTTGAGGAAGTTTCTAGCTGCTTCCTTTGTTTTAATAAAGGTGGCCCTTTGCAATTTAAATTAGCAGTTTAAAGTAGCAGAGGCCTCTAAAGCAGCTCTAGTCCAACTGGTACCAGCCCAGAAGCTTACCAGTGCTCACTTCTTTCTGTTTGTTTGGCTCCCTCAGTAGCAGTCTGCTTGGGATCACACCCAGGCTCAAAATGCACTTCAACTAGTCTCTGTTACTTTATTGTAGAAAGAATAATAAAGTTGTTTAAAAGAATCACAGGGTTGTCAGATTTATTGTATAATAAAGCAAAGCAAAGCAAAGTGTTCTGCTTATATACTGCCCCATACCACTTAAGTAGTCTCTGGGTGGTTTACAGTTGTTTATTACTGTATGCAGGCTACACTTTGCCCCCCTCCCCCCAAGCAAGCTGGGTACTCATTTTACCGACCTCTGAAGGATGGAAGGCTGAGTCAACCATGAGCCTGCTACCTGGGATTGAATTCCAGTTCGTGAGCACAGTTCTACCTGCAGTACAGGCATTTAACCACTGTGCCACGGGGTTCTCAGTGTCATTTGTCAGGCATGTGATGCATTAACCCTATATTGCAGGCTTTGTCCTTTTGGGGAACAACCTTATCTGTCATCTAGAACCCATGCTTTGCACTGAAACTATCCAAACCCCTATAGAGACAGAGATAGGAATTCCTCATTGAAATGTGGTGCTAATAAGACACAAGGTCCTTTGTACTTGCAACTGTGAAATCTCTCTCCCACCCAACACCAGTTCTTCTGAAGGTCTTTGTGAGAGTGGGTAAATGTTGTTCCTCACATGACCTCAGCACATAGCAAAGAGTCTTGCTATATTTCATATCTTAAGAATTAGACTTATCCCTACTTACAAAAAAAATCCCTTATTTACAATAGCTCCTTCTGTTGACACTGAAACACAGGGATCCAGAAATACCTACAACAAATCTAGGTTCCTCTGATCTATGTCTTGCCCCTTTTAGACACACTATTAATAGCTTATTATAGGCTGCATTACAAAAGGTTTTTATAGTACTGTAGATGGGTAAGGCCCTTGTTGTGGCAGTAGAATCAGTATGTCAGTGTCAGAAATGAATATTGTGCATTCCCTTGCCTCTTTTTTATCCAGTTCCTTTTCTCCAAAGGCTTCTGTCTGTAAAATCCCATGCATAAATAAATCTTTTGAGTTTTTAAAGGTGCTAGAAGATCCAGATGTGTGTGGGTATATTACTATTTATTGTGTTATTTACTACAAGTAAGCATAATTCAAAATGAGATCATTTCTAGTGTGAATAATAACAATATTTGAAGTGTAATTTGTCTCAACAATATAGTGAATTGCTGGCATTTGTAAAATGGATACAAGGAATGAGTGTTTAATGACAACTACATATTTGTCACAATTGACAAAATTTTCTACCCATGTGTGCATTTTTAACAACCTGCTGCTTTATTAGTATGTAAATGGCAGCTCCTTAAGATCACTGACATAAGATGCAGTTGCTGATGACAAAAGTTGCCCTTCCGTTATCAGAGCTGTATGGGACACTAGTTATGGCCAATTTGGAGACAGGAAGACATGTTCTGGATACATTTATTTATTTATTTATTTATTGCATTTATACCCTTCTTGCTGTTATATTATATATTATATATTATACATCTCTCGCTGTAAGATTTCCATTAGTGAATTGACCATTTAGCTGAAGAATAAGGTAAGTATTGACATTGAATTTAAAATGGACATGGATCAATGCTAGGAAGAAATGTTGGGCCTTTTTCTGTGCTGATTTAAACAACAGTACTTAGAAGGTGAATCATTAAATGAAGTCACTTAAAATTGTTTTGCTCTTCTGTGGTCTCTCAGCATGTGAATTAATCTTACTCCTGGCTTTTAATGTTTCTGTACCACTGGTCTGTCTTAATTCTTTATAAGAAGTTAAAATTATTCAGTCCTAAAGTTTTTTATTTATTTATTTTTAGAGTATTTTTTACCCCGCCTTTCTCCTTGGAAAAGGACCCAAGGCGGCTTACAGTAATGAGGGATAATACACAGTCCAGTACAATTAAGACATGTTCAAGTATTTGAGAAAAAGGAATTGAAGGACATCTTACAGCATTAATAGACAACATTACATTAAAGCAACACGGTTATAAGTAGTCATAAACACAAGGTCTATGTGAACCCATAGATTCATGTGAAATACACATTATCTGATCAAGGTAACGGTATACAGTATGTGTTGTTACTTAACTGTGAGTTACTACTGGTTAATTCTTGCCACCTCCTCAGTTATGAACTATTGAGATTTAAATAACTAAATGTGATTTTTTCTTTCTTGACACCCTCTGGTTGTTGCATTTTCCCCTGACTAGACAATTAGAACCGTTATTTGTTTTTAAAAAATTCTGAACTCGAGTCTTTTCCATAAGGTCTTCACTTAACTTTATTTTGAAGTTGCTTAGGTCATCTGTAAAACTGATGCTGGCAGGACTCCTGATAGTTGCATCTTTGTCATGGCTTCCCATTTATTTTTAATATTGCTGTGCATTTTGCAGTGGATCGTCTGATCAGAGAGAACAGCCACGTCTTCACAGATACCCAGTGCAAAGTATGCAACGCAGTGCTGATATCTGAGTCTCAAAAGCTTGCTCACTATCAGGTACAGATTAAGTTAAAGGCAGCTCTTGAAACTGTTTTTGTAGGATTTCTGCTTTCCTGACCTTTCTGTTCTGTTCCTAATTTTGCCAGAGCAAAAAACATGCAAACAAAGTCCGGCGATACATGGCTATTCATGGTGAAGAGGAGATCATCCAGAGCAAGAAAATAAAGATAGATATAAAGCAGGTAATGATGATAATCAAATCTTAGAGAACAGCAAGCCAGTAATATTAAAGGACTGGACAGCTTGGCTGATCCATTCAATGTAACCTTTTTTTAAACTTTACAAGGTAACGGAGCAAAGGTAATGTCTGGGGTGGGACTTTTTTTTCAAATTTTTTATTTTATTGTATGTCTGATATGCTTGCAGGAATGGTCCTTAATAGTACTACTTTGCCAAGGCAAAATATATTTAAAATATACTCATTTAATCAAGCATGTACCTCTACACCAGGAATTGTTGTTGTTGTTCAGTCATTCAGTCTGTCCAACTCTTCGTGACCCCATGGACCAGAGCAAGCCAGGCCCTCCTGTCGTCCACTGCCTCCTGGAGTTTGTTCAGATCCATGTTGGTTGCATCGATGACACCATCCAACCATCTCATTCTCTGCCGTCCCCTTTTCCTTTTGCTTTCAATCTTTCCTAGCATCAGGGACTTTTCCAAGGAGTCCTCTCTTCTCATGAGGTGGCCAAAGTACTGGAGCCTCAGCTTCAAAATCTGTCCTTCTAGTGAACATTTGGGGTTAATTTCTTTCAGGAAGGATAGGTTTGATCTTCTTTCAGTCCAGGGGACTCTCAAGACTCTCCTCTAGCACCACAGCTCAAAAGCATCGATTCCACAGCAATCAGCCTTGTTTATAATCCAGTTCTCACTTCCATACATCACTACTGGAAAAAACCATAGCTTTGACTATCTGGACCTTTGTCCACAAAGTGATGTCTCTGCTCTTTAAGATGCTGCCTAGGTTTATCATCACTTTCCTCCCAAGAAGCAGGCATCTTTTAATTTCATTGCTGTATTCACCATATGCAGTGATCAAGGAGACCAAGAAAATAAACTGTCATTGCCTCTATTTCTTCCCCTTCTATTTGCCAGGAGGTAATGGGACCAGTGGCCATGATCTTAGTTTTTTGATGTTGAGCTTCAGCCCATTTTTTCACTCTCCTCTTACATCCCCATTAACAGGTTCTTTAATTCCTCCTCACTTTCTGCTAACAGAGTAGAATCATCTGTGTATCTGAGGTTGTTGGTATTTCTTCCGGCAATCTTAATTCCGGCTTGTGATTCATTCAGACCTGCCTTTCGCATGATGTACTCTGCATGTAAGTTAAATAGGCAAGGTGACAGTATACAGCCTTGTTGTACTCCTTTCCCAATTTTAAACCAGTCAGTTGTTCCATATCCAGTTCTGACTGTTTCTGCTTATCCCACATAAAGATTTCTTAGGAGTCAGATACAGTAATGTGGTCAGGCACTCCCATTCCTTTAAGAACTTGCCATAGTTTGTTGTGGTCCACACAGTCAAATGCTTTGGCATTGTCAATGAAGCAGAAGTAGATGTTTTTCTGAACTTCTCTAGCTTTCTCCATAATCCAGCGCATGCTGGCAATTTGATCTCTAGTTCCTCTGCCCCTTCAAAATCCAGCTTGCACTTCTGGGAGTTATCTGTCCACATACTGCAGAAGCCTCCCTTGTAGAATTTTGAGCATAACCTTGCTAGCGTGTGAAATGAGTGCAATTGTATGATAGTTGGTGCATTCTTTAGAATTGACCTTTGGGACTGGGATGTAGACCAATCTTTTCCAGTCCTCTGGCCACTGCTGAGTTTTCCAAAATTGCTGGCATATTGCATGTAGCACCATTACAGCATCCTCTTTTAATATTTTAAATTGTTCAACTGGAATGCCATCACCTCCACTGGCCTTGTTGTTTGTAATGCTTTCTAATGCCCACTTGACTCACTTGACTTTCTAAGGCCCACTTGACTCACACACCAGGAATAACTCTCAGAAATTCTGGTGAGGGGAAAGACCATTTGTTCATTAAAAAGGTTGTGCAGTCTGTAACAGGCCTTCTCGTGTTAAATGAGTCTGAACACGAGATTTCAGTTCTGCAATACTATTGCTAGTTCTGTATTTAGTCATAGACATGCCTTGAAAAGAAATTCCATCCTGGGGTGATGTCAAATCCAAAATGAATAATTTGGGGCCTGGTGGGTTTTCCAGCTTCTTGAAAGTGGCATTTTTAGTAAAGAATATTGAACTGCAGTGACTAACTGCACTATTGTTCTTGCACTTGGGACATTTTATTAATACACATTACCTCTTCTTTGGAGCCAGTAAATTTCTTTGTTGCTTATTTCAAACAGCAAAGCAGCAATGGAGAAGACAGGAACAAATGCTGTCCCATCTGTAACATGACTTTTTCCTCACCCGTTGTGGCCAACTCCCACTATTTAGGCAAGACGCATGCCAAGAACCTGAAGCTGAAGCAGCTGTCTCCTCGAGAAGGTATGGTCACAGAAAGACAAAGAAAATGCCCCATAATATATGAGATGAGAAGCCCTAGTCACAATTGTTCAGGGCCTTTGATCGTTCATTGTAGAAGCATAGGACAGTGGTCCATGCATATCATTTTGAGACTTCTATTGAGGAAATTAAGAGAAGTGTATTTTCCATTTGGAAACTGGTGCATGACATTTTGAGTTTCCTTAGGAATTGTGGTGGCAGAGGATCTTGGAGATGTGGACAAACTAATTCTGTACCAAAACTTTTTAATGGCACTTTTGTTATTGTATGGAGTCAAGTTGCATCTGACATACATAATAGGGTATCCAACGTATTTGGAGTTACATAAGGGCTACGTTTACCAGCACCATCCCCAGCGAGTTTCTGTGGCTGAATAGGAATTTGAACTCAGGTTTCTTGCGTCTAAGTTCGTTATTCCATTATGCATTCAACTACATTGAGATAGCTATAATGGGTAGCTATAATGGCTGTATCATAGGGCTCCCCTAGACCCTTATTCAGCGACTGCAGCGGGTGCAGAATGCTGCAGCCAGATTAGTCATTGGTGCTGATCAGTTCGGCCGCATCACCCCCATTCTGGCCTGTTTGCACTGGCTACCTGTTGCCTCCCGAATAAGTTTCAAGGTATTGGTTTTGATTTACAAAATCCTCCATGGCTTGGGACCAGAATATCTGACAGAGCGTATCATCCAAAGATCAACATTGGCCCGACCCACAAGAACATCACAATCCCATGCCCTCCAGATCACCCCCCCCAGAGGCGCGTAAAACTTCCACCAGGAACCACGCCTTCTCTGGTGGTCCCACATTGTGGAACCGTCTCCTGAGCGACAATAGGACTGTGGAGTCCCTCCCAGCATTTAAGAAGTTACTAAAAAATCTGGCTCTACAGCTGCGTTTGGCAATCAAGGGGGTTGATTTATTCTTTGAGTAGGGATTTGAGTTTTCATGTCCGCCCGTTTTTCTTTCGCCATTTTGCTTTAGTATTATCATTCTGACTGTGTGTTAATTTTTCTGTTTTTCTTTTTTTTTAAATTTTGGGTTCAGATGTTGGTTATTCATTATTTTTATGTCCATTTTTTTAGAACCGATTATTATTCCTTTGAACTCTGTATTGTGGAATCTTATACTTGTTAACCGCCTTGAGTTCCCTTTTGGGAAAATCTGGCGGTATATAAATATCAAAATTAATTAACTAATTAATTAATAGTTTGCTTTGTCAGCTGTAAATATGTGTGAGTGTGCTAACACTAAAGTCATTCACATCTTCCCAGGCATTTTTTTACCTACTAAAGAAAGATACTGTGACTTGCTGTGTCTATGTAACATTGTGCTTTCGTCGCTTTTGATTTATTGATCTTTAATTTTTGAATCCTGCCTTTGAATTTGTTTTGCAGCAACTATACCTGTCCAGAAGCAACGTGCTGAACTTCCTCCCACTTTTCTGTCTTCTAATGAAGAGAATCAAACCATTTCTGACCCAGACAAATACTGCAGTCTCTGCCGTGCTGTATTCAATAATCCCCTGATGGCAAAGCAGCACTATGTGGGAAAGAAACACAGAAAGCAGGTGACCAAACTAAAGCTAATGGCACACTATGGGAGAAGCCCTGAAGAGCTGATTGCCTCAGCGGGTGAGTGTTTCCCAGCAAGGCTTCCAGGCTAAAGAGAAGTATAATTTAGAAAGGTTCCTGTTTATTGAAGACCCCCAAATATCAGGATAAACTTTCATATGTGTGTCCTAGAAAGGAATGACGAGTTGAAGTGACAGTAGAGAAACAAAGCTAGGAACCCTTGGGGCACAGGAAAATATTCACAGAGCATTCAAAAGTAAGATACTATGTCTAGCTAAGAAACGAGCGTCAGTGAGTCTTCTGATCTGCCATTCCTGCCTTGAAATTTGTTAAATTTGTGTGCGTGTGCGTGTGTGCATGTATTCCGAGGGGAAAATATTAGTTTGGACTGGTGGGCTGACTGGGAATAACAAATGCTATGCTAATGAAGGTATGGAGCTCTAGCTTTTCTTAGTAATGTGCATGGGAGAATGAAAATGCATGGGGATAATATGTAAATAGCCAGAAGAAGGAGAACCCAGGGCAGTGTGAAAACTAGAGTGAAAACCTTTATAGTAAAAATATCTGAGAAATGCATAGAAAATATTACCAAAATGGGAAAAGTGTTAAATACAAGAGTACATATTACAATTCATTCTAGTCAAAAAGGTTAAAAAGCAAGTGTAAAAGGCAATTCAGAATAAATCCCAGTAGTAGGACATGCTTTTATTGTATACAATAAAATCAGGGAAAGTCAGTGTAGAAATAAAAGAATTGGGACAAATGAGAAAGGAAGGGAGACTTGTATAGAATGCAGAGACTACAATATCTACCCAAGGGCGTAGAAGAGCATGACAGAGAGATGTATGAAAAAATAGTGTAAGAGACTGACAGGTAAAAAACCCTTAAAACAAAACAAAAACTATTTATGGGTAGACAATGGAACAGGTGCAGGCCTACCAGATTGGTGTCTCTCAGATCTTTAATGGCCACTCCTCTTAACAGAATGGTGCATCTTTACGATGTGGTTTTAACATCATCTAGAATTCTTATGCTTACTAAATATTAGTTATGCTGTAACATGCATTTTTTTTGGGGGGGGGAAGCCCAGGCTTTTAATATTTATGGCTCTCATGTGTTACCTAAAATTACTTGGAATAGTTCATAACATCATTATTAACACAAAGCAGGTATTATAATTAGTGGAAGCTTCCCATGGAAATGAAAATAAAAGGTTTTTTCCTACAAGGAATGTACAGAATAATTATGATCATTTTTGAAAGG
This sequence comes from Phrynocephalus versicolor, assembly GCA_023846285.1. Lineage (NCBI taxonomy): Eukaryota > Metazoa > Chordata > Lepidosauria > Squamata > Agamidae > Phrynocephalus > Phrynocephalus versicolor. Next base: position 70,799,034 of record JAHTLZ010000010.1, read on the forward strand.
ATATTGCTGAATGTTACACGTTCTTATTCTAAATGATATGTATACATTGATTGATTGATTGATTGATTGATTGAATACTTGATTAATTGATTGCACTTACATCCCAACCATCTGGCCAAACAGTCACTCTAGGCAGCTAGCAACAATCATTGTATGAATTGTACAAATGTCTGTGAAGGTTCTCAGTCATCCAGGTGAGTTTATCTGGAAGTTGAGTCATGGCAACTGGACTTCTTTTTCATGAGGCATTGAAACGTTTTGCTGCTCATCCAAACAGCTTTGTCAATCTGAGGAAAGCTAGTTGTGAGTCCTCCATTTTATAGTTCACTTTGACCTCATGTCACCCTGGTCTGAAATAGGCTCATAAGATGAACAGTGGCCTGAATAGGCATTTTAGGTAGACAACAGACTAGCCTTTGGGGGTGGTTTGAGAGAGGGGTCAGAGAAGCCATTCATGTGAGTATTGTAATTTATTCCTGATTATTTTGGTCCCTTATTAATGCTGAGGAGTATGGTGGAAATTATTGCACATATACTTTAACAAGAAGCAGAACAACACTGGCTGAAATTCTGTTGCTTAACATAGTAAATCACATTAGAAGAGCCCATTCAACCAGTGAGGATTTGGTGAGTCATCTCCTCCATTAGTGCCACGATGGAACTACTCTAACTGCAACTCACTTGAACAATGCAAGTCACAACTTCAGTAGACCTCTTTGAATCAATAGAATTTATGGAGGGATTGACACATCAAACGGCCACTGATGCAATGGTCCTATTCTAGCATGACTTGCTGTGCTAAGTGACAGGATTCAGCTACTGTCCAGCATTAAAATAAAGACATACAGTCGTCCCCCGCCCTTTCGTGGTTCATATACTGCCCTCCCACTATATTGCGGGACCACAGTACAATGGAACCCAAAGGCATTTTAAACATCGTGCGCCGCTTCTCCCCTCTCCCCCCCCGGGTGTGAGGAAATGGCACGCAATGCCTTCTTGGAGGCAAGCCCTGGGTTCCAGCTGATTGGTGCTGGGGTGGGGTTTGCTCCCTGCGCTGCGGGGGGGGGGAGGGAAAAGCGGCACACGTTTAAAATGCCTTTAAGCAACAGAGCCAAGCGCTTGTCTCCGTTGCTTAAAGGCATTTTAAACATTGCGCTCTGCTGTCCCCATGCCCCAGGGGGGGTCGGGAGAAGTGGCGCACAATGTTTAAGCATTGCTCGCTACCCGGCCCGACCTGCATCCGCATATCGTAGATTTTCAATTATCACAGATCAGGTGGATCCCTAACCCCCATGATAGACAGGGGGTTACTTTACTGTACAATAATGGTACCTCAAGTTACAAACGACTTGGGTTACAAAAAACTCGAGTTACAAATGAAATAATTGGAAATGGAGTTACGAAAAAACTCGAGTTATGAAAGGAAATCGTTGGAAATTGGGATGCCCTGGTTAGGTTTTTTGTTTGTTTGTTTGTTTTGACAATAGGAAGCACCACCGGGACATCCATTTCCAATGGTTTCCTTTCAGGACGAAGCTCCGTCTCATGCATGCTGTGCGTAGTATTTCCAGAACCAAGACATTGGTTTCCAATGATTTCCTTTCAAATTGGAAACCAAGGCCCCGGTTCCAGAAATGCTACACACAGCATGCATGGGGCGGCACTTTCTATTGAAAGACCACCCCAGCATGGCTGTCAAAAAGCCAGCCAAAGCCAGCGACGCAGGGAAAAACGGACCAGGGTTTGAATTTACCGCTGCTTGCTCCCTCCTCCCTTCCCTCCTCCCTTGCTGCCCCTGCCACTCAGCTGGTTTTTTTGGACACACACACACATGCACCCACTCGCCCTTTCCTCCTTCTGACTCTGCAGAGTGTGTGTGTGTGTGTGTGTGTGTGTGCTGCATTTCGTGCGCCTGCCACAACAGAAGGCTCTTTGGGTTACCCCACCTTCTGTTCTGGCAGGCACACATACACATACTCTCTCCCTCTGACTCTGATGCCGCAGTGTGTGGGGGGGTGTAAGAGAGGGGGGCTTTGAGGGTGTAAGGAAGAGGGGAAGCTTGGAAGAGAAAGACTGGGAGGGCCAAAAGAGGAAGAGAAAAAAGGAGGGAAGAAGGAGAAGGGAAAAAAATCTGAGCAGGGTGCCTGCTCCAACCCAGCAAAGAAAGGGGAAAGCTTCCCCCCTTTGCTATGTTGGGGGAAAACCCCTCAATGAACTGGCAGCTGGTGCTCCTCAACAGCCAGGTGATTTCCCCAGCTGTCAGAATCAGCTGGGTGTCGGACTGGCAGGAGGAGCCTTCCGCTGCCGGTTGATTGAGGGGGTTTCTCCCCAACCCAGCAAAGGGGGAAGCTTTTCCCCTCCTTTGCTGGATTGGGCCAGGCTTTCAAAAACCCACCTCCCCATAGACATTAGAAGGCCTTTCCAATCTTTGGAGGTGAAGGGTTTTTGACACAAACACACACACCGGTTCTTTTTTCTAGCCTTCAGAACAAATTAAGCCATTTCCAATGCATTCCTATTGAAAACCATGTTTTGACTTAAGAAAATTTCAACTTATGAGAATGCATTTGGAACAGATTAATTTCGTAAGTCGATGTATTAGTGTCAGAAATTTAGGCCAATATGTGCCTCTGGCTTAAATCCTATTTAAACTGGCTGAATGCCACAGGTATAATTTTCAGCAGCAAATTCCAAAAATTTGGGAAGTCACCATATGTATTTATTGTCATATACTGTAGCAAATCACAACGCAGATTCACTGCTGAAAGTTATTAATGTCAATGAAGTTATGCTCATGGATATAACTAATAGGATTCAGCACATATCAAAGAGCACACAATAATCTGTACATCAAGCAAATAATTTCTTTTTCATTAAAGAAAAAGAAATATTAACATATATGAGACCATGTTAACAGCCCATTTTAACCATGTCCAGTAAAATGAGGAAAAGATGGGAAATATAAGGATAGGAAGATAGTTGTGACATTCCAACAGATTGTCTGTATTCAGAAATCCCAGAATGGTACAAATAGAATGTTAGAGCTGAACAATATCCTTTCATTTCCACACACACACCGTTTGAAGGTAGTAAGCACTGAGTGACTTGACTGAAAGGTTCTAATTATTCCAAGTATGAATTTTTTTTGAAGATTTGGGGAACTGTAGGTAGATTGACTAAGTGAAGTGTTCAAAAAAGGGGCAGTTGAATGAGGAATTTGGAGTGAATGCTGTGGATGAAATAAAAGCTTTCAGAATGATTGAATCAGAGTTGGTAGGTTATTGAGTCAAATGTCGTTCTGAGTTGGGCTTTTTGAGAGACAACTGTTTAGCCTGAAATATTTGCAGCAAAGGAGAAGGCATCACGTTCCAGTTCAATTTGCCTTTCTCCTAATGTTTTGCCAAAGTCTTCATCATTGAAACATCCAGCTGCTGGTTCCAGTTTTGCCCTCCAAAACAATGTTGAACTAATTTGTTCCAACCAGTTAGGGAAGATGCTTACATCTGGGGATTTGAGCAATGATTCTAAGAGGCTAAACAGTGTAAAAAGTTGTTACTATATTTTTCAGAAGTACTATAACTCACCAAGCCAATTGTTACTGTGGACTGTATCAGGTCAGTAACAGTTTTGAAAACAAATGGATTGACAAACTAATCCAAGGAAACTAATCCAAGCAGAACAAGCAAAACAACAGTAAAAGCATTGGCAAATTAAAAACATTTGGAAGTTATTAAAGATGTTCTGTATGCAATTCATTGCACTAACAATGATGCAGATGCTAGTACTGTACTGGATGCTGCAAAGCCGTCCAAGAAGCTCTATTAAACTCTGTTTAACATACCGTATTTTTTTTCCTATAAGACGACCCCAAATTTTCCAGCCTGAAATGACTGTTTTTCTACTGTTAGTTTCTCTCAATGACTAACTTCCATGTATAAGACAACCCTAAATTTTTAGTCTAAGAATTCTAGTTAAAATATAGTCTTATACGTGGAAAATACAGTAACTTATCTGGAGAAAGTAAATAATGCATTGCTGTAGCTCTGACAGTCAGCAGTATTAAAAGGAAGAATTGGTTTATGTTAGTACATGTACAGTATTGACAGAAGGATCAGTTTCATTATTGCCTTCAAATATACCTCAGATTGGCTCTACATTTTATTGTGTTGCTTCAGCAGTTCCAGTGAATGTGCTCATGGCAATCAGTGGCATTTTATGAAATTTAATTAAATCTGAGGTCCCCTTTCCCAGAAAACTAATTTTACTTGGGGGAATTTCCAGTGAATGTCATCATTTTACTTCTTTGCTAAAGTTAAGCTGCAATCAATTTGTTTGAGAAACATCCTCCTTTGGCCATTACTAAAAATACACAATGGGAGAAAAAAAATCATTCACAGCTGCTTCAGTTTTGTTTAGTATATCCTTTAAATAGAGAGCAGTGTTTAGATATACTCTATTAGTATCAGACCATAACATTTTAGTTAGTTTTTAATTTTACCTGTATTTCATATACAGGTACATCTATAATTTTTAATTGTCCAATGCTCCACTAGGTAGGAAGAAAGGAAGGAAGATTTTGCAGTAAACATTTCTGAAATACAGTTGAATGGTAATATGTTAATCACAGTGTATAACCAAATTCTCAGATTTGTACATTCGGCATCCCCCACTTTGATCCAGAGACATTTACACATTCCATATTTATTTATTGTTGATTTATTTAAAATATTTCTATCCCAGATTCCCAAATTGGAATGTTGAGGTACAGAAGTTTGTAGTCTCTTTCCCATCTCTTGATTCTTCAAGTGATTTGAACCCACTTAAGAAGATGCCATTCAGAAATGTAGTGTGACACAATCTTTCTTATCAAAGCAGGTGTTTTGAGCATCAGCGTTACTGGTTCTGAGATATTTTCCTAAAGACCGGTACATTCTCCTCTTAATTTTCTCCCTGACAATCATTACCAGGTGACCTAATAAACATAACTTATTTATTTAAAGTTGTATGCTTCTATAAGCAAGTTCAAATAAAAATTCAATGTATCTTGCATGTATTGATTCTGAAAGTCTGGCTGGTTTTGAAAAAAAATTACAGTACTTTTCCTCTAGTACAATAAAAAGATACAGTATGTAGAAATTAACAATGCAGCAGGACACCTGTGGTCTACACAAAGAACACTACCTCTGATTGCCTTTCATTAGAAATGAAAGTTAAATTTTCAGTTTTTTCCAGTATTTCTTATGCTATTGGGGTGCGTGTATAAAAATGTGGTAGCAGTTGCTGTAGGAAAGGACTTGATTAACACTAAACCTTCTTCTTGCAATTTTCATGATCTGTCACTATGATACAGAGCAGTTACCGCCAGCATTTATATTCCAGTCAAATCCAGGCCTTCCGTTCATTCATCATCCGCGGATTCCGTTATCCGCAAATGGTGAGGGGTGGTGTGAGGGGCGGCAGCGTACCAGCCCAAGCAGTGGCTGCAAGAGGCCATGCAGCCCAGGGGAACTTGCCTGGGACACCAGTTGTGGCAGCGGAGGCTGTGTGGCCCGCAAGCACCCACCCACATCATTGGCAGTGGAGGCAGCACAGCCCACAGGTGCCTGCTTGCAGCAGTGGAGGTGAAGGCTGCATGGCCCGAGAGTGTCTGCCTACAACATCAGTGGCAGTGGCGGAAAGCAGAGGCCACACGGCCCGCAAGCGCCCACCAACAACACCATGCCAGGGTTCACCAGGGCACTGTTGGAGGTTTTTGGAGCACCTCTGCCACCTGGGTGCCCGTGTTGGTGGCGTTTGGGGAAGCAGACCACCCCCGCCAGGGAGAGGGGCGCCTGAGGACCGCCGCTTCTTCCTCCGCTGCCTCCTCCCGCCAGCAGGCTCGCCAGGCCAGCACGGCAACATGAGGGAAATGAAGTTACGTACTGTACCGACTGTCTTCTCAGCAGTTCTCGTGGTGGCTGCGTGGCCTGCAGGCGTTCACAGAGCGGGTGCCCCTTCTGCTGCCAGCAGCACCGATGCTGCAGCCACTGCCACTGCGAGAACTGCTGAGGAGACAGCCAGTACAGTACGTAACTTCATTTCCCTCATGTCACTGTGCTGGCCTGTCAGTGAAGGCAGTAGGGGATGGGGGTTGTGGGGAGGGAGGAGGATGGCCCTTTGCTACTCTTTTACCCCCTCCCCGGCAGGGGGTTATTTGGATCCCCCTCTCAAAACCATGGCCCAGAGGCACGTGCTTGAGCGTAACATCCACAGGCGGTGGCCCCCTAGGACTCCACCACCACCACAGCCCCCTCGCCACTGCTGCCACCCCAGAGAAGAGCATTAATTCTTACCTGCGGATACCCATGGGGGTCCCAGAATCAATCCCCCACGGATACGGGGATGCTACTGGACACATGTTAGGAGATCAGTTCACAGATCTGCCATGTCTCCCAGTAAAGTATGATAAGAGTGTGCTAGGGAAAAATTGATGAAGCAACTTGGATACTGAGGGCAACCTTTCAAAGGCAGCGAATGATATTGCTTACCTGAATGATGTTACTTAGCCCTCTTGGCATCAGCGTTGCCATAGTAGCTGTGAATTTCACTTTGCAAATGTTAATTGACATTAAAATGTGACTGTTTACTTCCACAGACTTAGTGATCACATCTAACACTGTCTTTCAGCTGGGAAAGGCTATGCCTGCAAAGATTGCAACAAAGTGCTAAACTCCATAGAGCAGTACCAAGCTCACATCAGCGGTTTCAAACACAAGAACCAGTAAGTATGTTCACGATGGGCTGCCTGTATCTGGTATCTGCGAGAGGTAGTGCTGTATTTAGAGACTAGTTGTGAAGCTACTCTGCTTATAAATCAATATAATGCTTTAGTAATCGCTTTCCTGAGAGTAGCTTTAGTTTTTTAACTGAACTCCTGCTAGAAGTAGTCAGCCTCCTTCAGCCGAATACGACGGTATTAGTAATTGCATGGCAAACGTAAGCTCTGTGGCTGGATTTCTCATTGTCTCTGCTGTTCGTGAGATTTCTTTTTTTTTTTTTTTTTTTTTGGCCAATCCATTTTGAAGGTGATCAAGTAATCCTTCTCCTGCCTCATTTTTCAGTATACCCGGAGGAATTCCTGTTACAGCATGCTACCCAAGGACACTGTACACACAAGAGGAAACAACAGGACCTGGTGGCTACAGCTATTTCAGCCAGGACAACTGAGCATGCCCCAGTGCTACTTTTGGATTGTTGGTGGCCCCAAAGTGAACGTTGTCTATTCAGCCCACTATGATTATATTGTTCCTCTGGCTAAATGAATCTCCCGTCCTGCAGTGTACAGGTTTAGCTGATTCCAAACTAACTATTGGCTAAAGGATCTAGAATGGACAGGTTTACTAGTTGGCATTTGCTCAGTCCTTTAGAATAGTTTTCATTGTGTAATCTGTTGCTGTATTAGCTGATGAGTGGGGGTGGGGTTATGTCTGACACAAGCAAGGTTCTACGCTGGTCAGGCTTCCATCTTGAGCCCATCCTTTCCTTCTGCCCAGAAGAAGCAGAAGGGAGTTCTGCAGATTGTACCAGCCAGAGGAGGTCCAGGTCTGGAAGAAAGCTTGTTCTTGGTAACAGTGCTGGTTAAAAGTGAGTGGTGGAATATGCATAATGGACAGACGGGTGGTATTTTCCTCACCCAGAAAGGGGTATTGCATGGTTGTGTTTGCCTTGCTCTTTCCAAAAACCATTGGGTTTGTTTGCAGAGTTTCTTAGGTTACCAATTTGCCACTTTCATCTCTTTTTCTTTCTTTTTCTTTTTGTAGTTCTGCAGACATTGACGCTAGAGGATCTGGCAATCTGTTTAATAAAGTTGCTTCAGTGAATAGTATATATAATCCACTGCAGATGGGCAAGCTGGTGGAAGCCTCACTGAGACAACTAGTAGTGCCTCCAGAAAACTGTACTTCTCAGTTTGTAACATTCTTCTTGTGAAAACTGTAGTTTGAGCCTAGCTATGTATAGTGTTTCATTATCTTGTGTTAAATGATTCATCAGAAATCTCTTGAAGTGGTGAAGACTTCTAAATTTGTTCTCAGAATCTGAAAACATTTTAACAATTCTGTAAAAAGAGTGGCAATACTGAAAAGACAAGCTAATGTTTTGGTTTTGTGGCTGGAAGTGAATTTTATTGGCCGACCTGCCCCATTTAACTGAGGCATACATCATTTTTATTTCAAATGAAAGAACTGTGCTTTGCATAGAAATTCTACTTCTGAACTTTGTAAAGCCAAAAGCAGTTTCCCAAGCCTTAGACTGTGAATGCAGTACCTTACAAGAGTTTCCCTTATGGGTTCTTCCAGTTCCACTTACACAAAACCCATTTCTTTGAGGTGTCTGTTTTTCAGAGATCCTTTCCTCTTATTTCTGGTAACATGCAAGAAATTGTAGATACCAGTTGGGACTAATGCTTGAAGTCAATTGCTTGTATAGTTTGCTTGGAACAGAGAAAACCAAGTTTATGTATCTATCAGTCAGTTTTCTTTGCATGATGAGTGCAAGGAGAAAGTTAAATGGTAGACTGCTAACCTCTGAATTTATTTCGATTCTACCAGTTGGCTCCAACTGAACTTCTATGTGTATTCATCCCCCTGAAAAGTGTTGATAGCACATGGTATCTAATTGAGGAATTGTAAAACAATCACTTAGCCATCACTGAGCTGCTTTTCTGCTCCTATTCAAAAAGAGTATGGCTCTTTTCTTCTTCTCCTTAGGTCTCTCCCCATCAGCTTCAGATTGAGACTGGGATTACTAAAGCATTTCTTTCTCTTGCTTGCAAGCTTTTTCAACCCATGTGCCCCCATTACAAGCAGAAGACTCATATTTTCTGTAGATGTTTCAGTGGCATGTGCTGTGTGACTTCTCCTGTTTTCTCTTACATTCCAAACTGTAGCAACGGCGGTATCAGAACTACTTATGGCAAGTGAGATGTTTTGTCCTCTGTCTTACCTGTTGGCATCTCATATGAATTTGCGTCCCCTTTGTTCTACTGGGATGAAAGTGTTGAGCGGAAGCTTTGCTTTTACTGGTAGCTCCCGTATCTCCATCTGCAGTATTGTGCAGATGGAAATGTGTGAAAATTGCTATATGTACTTTTTTATATACTGCTACTTTGGTGCATGCACAGATGTATGTTTGTTTCCTCTGTCACTCTAGAAAAGTTAAAAAGGTCTCAACTTTCCCAACAGTCATATTAGTCAGGAAAAGGTTAACAATGTGTTTCTTACCTTCAATAATAATTCATAGCCACTGGCTGATTTTTCTAGGTAAGGAATCCGTCTCATCATATAAATTACATGGTTCCCTCTTTATTACCAAGCTTTTATGTAGAAAGTGCTTTCTACATATAGAGCCTAAACCAAGAAGTGAGTGTGTGTATAATTAAAATTTTGTCTTTGAAGCTTTGTGTTCTGGTGGTGTGATAAGGCTTGCCATTCTTAATTTGCATGTCAGATTTCCGGTAGATTCAGAAGTGTTCCTGTCAGCTGTTCCCTCCCACTGCCATAATCCAATTTCTTTATTTAGCAAATAGCATAACCTACCCCCTTCACCTTTGAAAGTAACTGTGTGCATACAGTTCTGCTCTGACAGTATCTGTGTTTACAGTTTGCCACAGAAAAGACACAGCCTTCTGTGAATAATTAATAGGACAAATATGTATCTTCTGATTTATCAGTAATTAATGTGTGCAAAAGTCCTGATTTTAAGCTTTATTTTTCTTATTCTGCATTACATTTTTCAGTTTTGCCATTTTTCTCGTGCCTAATACTGTATTTAGAGTTTTGGTCTAGGCTAAGGTATTCCCAGTGAGCATTCGTAGCCTACAAAGTAGCGCTTCGGACATAGTAATTGCCTCTGTGATGCTGTGGCTTGAAATTTTGGTTTCTGCTGTATACAAAATTTTATTGGTTGCTTACATTCAGTACTGTATTTTTGGCAAATGCAAAGCCAGATAAGTACTCTGTTACATCATTAATTTGATCAGCATGCTGACATAGCCATATATGGAAGAGACATGATAAATTCATTAATTTCCCTTTGTCTCTTGCCTGTGTTTTATTTTTTATAGATCTATAGCCAGGCACCCCTCTACCTTGATACAAGGATTAAATTACTGTTGCTTTTTTAAAAAAAATAGTGGCGAATAGGGGTTTGTTTTATCATGTGTGGCTTTTTTGTGCTTATGTAAATTGTCCTTGGGCAGTTGCTTTTTTCCCGGAGGTGTATATCAGCACCCAGTTTGTTTCAAGACAACCTAAGTGCTACTCTAAAATGATGAGCAGGCATCATCTGTATGGTTTGAGAGCAGCTGAGTAATGTCTGTTAGAGGTATGTACAAATAGTTCAGTGGTTTGGTGCAGTTCATTTCCTAGCCAAACAGCTGATCCACAGTTTGGCATCCCACCCCCTTCAGCAGACGTCCACTAGGAGGCAGCACGTCACCGCTGCTGAGGGGGCACCCACTGGAGAGCATGGGGGCCAAACCCCTGATCAGCTGTTCGGTCTGAAAACAAAATATGCCAGATCAGAGGTTCATTCCCATTTGTTTATATGTGGAGATGTGAACATTTCAAAAATGGCTTGCTTGGAAACATGAACTTGGAGTGGAAGTGTGGATTAAAGGAATATTGACCTGCCATTACCTTCATGTTCAACATTTGGTCTCAGTCATTAAACTAATGACTGGAATTAAAATCTTAAGTGTGCCTACAGGTGATGCTTAATGTCACGTTTCTGGTACTTTTACTCTCATAGCATACTTTAGACACGAGAAACTGATCTACAGTTCTGCACAATATGGACAGGGGTTATTGTGACTTAATAGGAGCAGACAACTATGATAATTTGTTTGGATCTTCATTCTGTATGGGATGAGCTGAGATGAAATATGAAATATGGTTCAAATTTCAAACAAAATGCAATCAATATAAAATAATGACCATTCAGATATTGAGGCAAGAGCTGTATTGATACAGTCATAACTAATAAATTTTGTAGTTATGGCAAGCATCATAAAATGCATCCCTCCATCAACTGTGTAATTCATGAGATAAACATGAATGAATGAACGAATGTCATTACAGCTGTGAGCCCCTTGCCACTGTCTTCCCTCCTGCACATGGAATCAACAGAACTGTCAGAGCCACAAAACAGTACACATAAATGTGTGCACATTCACTCATAAAATCAGAGTTTAGCAGCCTATGTATCAATAAGTTGATTTTTTTAATGTTGTGTGACCCAGAGGTCTGGTCTACCAAACCCCATATAGCCTTTTCCTTTGTCAAAGAAAGCTTTGTCTATCCATTGTCTGGATAGATCAGCTTTCCATCTGGACACTATTGCCTCCTGTTTCCCCACATCTGGACCAAAGGGCTAGTGTTCTGAGCTCCAGGTAGACCTGTCTTAAACGGCAAGCATCTGCCTTGTCTTTTCCTATCATGGTAGACCAGGTTAATCCCTGGTGTGTGCCCTAATTTGGCATCCTGCAGCAAAACTCCAGTTGCCCCACGTTAGTAACAGCACGGCCTTTGATGGGTTTGAGACATGTTTCGAGGTTGCAAAGAAAACCCTCCCCATGTGTAGCTAGGACACTAAAATTCCTTGAAAGATTATATACAATGTTTTCTTTTGGGGTGGTTCTCTGAGCTGTTTCCACATTGAGCTGCATCTTGCTTGTTCTAGAACAGTGGTGGTGAACCTTTTAGAGATCGAGTGCCCAAACTGCGATTCAAAACCCACTAATATTTCGCAAAGTGCCATACAGCAACTTAATCTGAATACAGGTGGCTGTGAAGGGGCAATGTTGGATGCCATTGCCCACACAAAGGGCTCTGAGTGCCACCTTTGGCACCCGTGCCACTGGTTCGCCAACACTGTCCTAGAGTATTTTATAGTTGAAGACTGTAGTTGTTCCTCCTTTGGTGCATGGACACATAATGAAATCTTTTTCAATGAAAGCCAAAGACACAAGCTGTATAATTCCAGCCAAGAGGAGGACTGTGATTGTTAGAGTTGGGTGGGTGGTCATTAAAGAGATTTGTTAGACCTTTATTTCCAACTACCTAGAAGTTGGTCTACTGCAGGGGCCTGCAGTTAGTCTCTCATTGGACTTTTCAAGACATAATTGGATGAGCCCTCCTAGCCATTGTATCTTTTTACACCCCCCATCCCAAGTTGAGTTATATCAGAATACAGTATATGCTTGTATTGTTAAGAAAAGTCTGAAGCTTCAAAAGAAAGTCTGAAGCTTTTAAAGAAAGCTGCCATTTAAAGAAAGCTGCTATTCAGACTGAGGAAGCTGTTTGGATGAGCAGCCTCTCAAGAAAAGAACTCTGGCTGCCATGACTCAGCTTTCAGCTTTTAAAGAACTTGTACAAGTCAGGCAAAAGGAAGGAACCAATAATATATTGCTTTCCCTCAGTGTTCTACATGAGGAGAAGATGCAAATTTTGGTTACAATTCTTTGTGAGACACCTGAATATTTTAAATGCCCACACTTACTTTTCAAATGGCAGCACAAAGTTTTTGGATTTCAGGACTGATGTGTTCATTTTTCTTTATGTATTTCATGATTATCTTGGCTTCCTATAAGGAATCCTTGGCTGTGGAGCAGCTCACCACAAATAATCATAATGAAGCCAATTGACAGGAAAATTTCAAGCCCATCCCAGACAATGAATTATGTGGGTCAGGAGAAGATCATTGGAGATGGGAAGGGCGGGAAGGATTCGGAACGTTTCTCCCATCAGTTCATATATTATGTTCTGATCCCAGCCTAGCTTCTGTTTCTATAAAAAGAATTGAGGGAAGATTTCTCCTTGAAGCACAACCCAATGGAGCAGATGCGACCATTGTGGAAAGAGTATTCCTCATTGGGTTCAGAATGCTGTAAGGGAGTATTTTGCTTTCCTTGGTAAAACCTCTGTTCTTGTGTTTTGGCACACACAGGCTTGACTCCGGACCATCCCAAGTGGAGTACTGTATTGACTCCCTCTTTCTTCTTTAGCTCTTCCCCTACCCCCAATGGGTCTGGATACCCTTCAGAATGTGGTGTGGGGTTAGTTAGAGACTAAAGGTATGAAGTAGAATACTGTAGTATGTACATTTGGAGATCCTAATTTACTGCAGCGTGTTTTCCTAGTGTGTACATTAAATGTAAAGGTATAGGCCCAATCCCTGGCAAAATGTTGAGAAATACTGTATGTGGGTGCCTCCCTCTTGAGGGCTGCTCCCAGGCAGTGATGATCATACCAAGCTAGACTGTCAGTGGTCCAGCTTGACATAAGGCACCCAGCTGTCTTCCAGTGTTCATGATAAAAAAGAGAAAACACTAGAACAGAGTAAACTTCTAAAATGCATACTTAACAGCAATGCCAATGCTATTCATTGATGACACCTTGCTCTTTGGACATCTGCCTTAGTTTTCCTTTAAGCATTTAAGCTTGACATCTTATTAGTACCTTAGCTCAACAGAAAGTAAAGTTCTATTGCCAGTGTTACTGCAGTTCAAAACCCTACAGCATGCTTCCAGTTACCCATAATTAGGCAGATGGCTAACAATTCCTTCAAGGAATTAGCCCCCAAGGTTCTCTGCTTACCCTTCCTATATGATATAGGACTGTTTGAATGGGAAAGAAGGCTTTTGTTTTTGTTCTTTCTTAAACACCAGTCTGAAAAAATGTTCTTGTGTGTCTGTATCAATCAGTCCATCTCTCTAAAGAGTATAACCCTGGGTCTACAAGCTGGAATATGTCTGTAATCTTACAATGGGACCTATCTGAGTGGCAGGTACGTCAGAATTTCAAAAGTGTTGTGCAACTGCTTTGAACAAAAAGGTAAACCAATGTGGAATTTACTGTAGCATAAATTTCCTTAAATGTTTCAACGGATTCAGGATTTGGGGGGGGTGTCCATTTTCTATATGGGACAATTTTATCATTTGAATGATTAGAATACATAAATATCCCTACAATGGTGGTACTACTGTACTTTGAAGGACAACTGGTTCTCCTCCAGTAAAGGGAGTTGACTATGTATGTATTGCATGCACAGTTCTGTGTGTACACTCCAAATGTCAAGCTGAATTACATTTGTTTATACAGTACTTGAATGTAAAATTCAGATGGTTGCTTCACAGAAAACCTTTATGCTTTGTAAACCAGTATTCCTTATTTCAAGATTGTTATTCTTTACTCAGATTCCAAATCCGCTCTGAGTTCCCATGGAGGAAGTGGTCACTCTTGCAAAAGTACCAGCCATCTTTCCTTGGAAGAAATCATATTTGTCTATCTCGTGTCCTCTAACGCTGGAATATTGGCTGCTTCTTCCATCAACTGACTTAATTCAATGGCTAGATTCAGGACTTGTAGACATTTGGAATACATATTGCTAATATTGCCTTTTTATTAAATGAGCTCAACAAAGCTGATCTTCATTGCTGTCCAAACTTGTGAAAATTAATTTAATACTGGCAAATAACACCTCTTCAGTGACTACACCTAAAATCAAATGCCCTAGATTAAAAAAATCAGTGGATTAATTTACTGTAGAGAAAAATGATTTTCCTTAGCAACATGTGAATTCGGAATTAATTTTCTAAAACTGCACAGTAATTGTTCATTTTCAGTGATCAGATGGTAGACTTTGAGTCATGGAAGACTTGTGAACAGGAACTTAGTCTTGTAATTCAAGCATGAGCAGCACACAACTCCCTAGGGCCACAATATGACCACTAGCACGTCCAGCACCCCCAATACCTAACCCCAAATAATAATAAATATGACCACTCAGAGTCTTCTAAAAATCTTTTTTGGTAGGAAAATTGTGGGGGGGGCACATAGGAGCTGGTGAAGCCCTGTAGGTACAGGAATGGAAATATGCAGCCCCTTGGACCTCTGTTGGTGAGCCATCCCTTTTCTGGTGGAACCCCCACCATATAAAATCATGTATCGTATTTGGCTTGTGGGGGGAAGTATGTTCCAGGTCAAGGAGAAAACTTCCATGGGTGTGCCTTAGTTTTAAAAAACTGTGAAGTCATTCTTCATTACTTCTGGATTTTGCAATAAGGGCTTTGTACTTAAGAACCAAGTATGGCACGTTTATCCTATACCGTTGTGCAGCAGACTGACCAGATTGGTTTGGCTCCTTAAAATGTATACATGTGGCAAGCATGGATGTGTGGATGTTTAAAATGGCCCAGTGCCATTCTGATCTTTTGAAAGTTGCTAATTCAACACCCGGTGTTGATGGTGAACAAAGCTTTTTTCTTTCTCCCCCCCCCCCAAAAAAAAAATGGGGGGATGCGGGCGGAGGAGATACTGTACCTTTGGTGCAGAAGAAGTAAGGCAAGGGGGAGACACTTGCTTCCACACTATAATGCTTTTCAGGAGGCCTGTTGCTGGCTTGATCCTACTTTATAGGCCACCAGTGAGATGGCAGATAAGGGGATCTCAGATGGTGTAGTAGAATGCTCCTCTACATATAAATCAGTTCCTGTTAATAAAACAGAAGACAAGGCACCTGGACTTCTTTTGCGGGATCGAAACATTTTGTTACTTATCCAAGTAGCTTCTTTAGTCTGACAAACGTTGCCCTTAGCAGGGAATTCAGTGTTCTGGGCCATGGCAAACATTTGCAAAATAATGTCCAGGCTTCAACATGGTGGTGGCAGCTGCTGTTCACAGTCACCGTGAGGAAAAAATTCTCATGTTAATGCCATCACTAATGTTAAGTCCAATTGCTGCCTAAACTTGGATTTTTGTACCTCGATTTACTAATTTAATCCATTCCGAAGGCATGCTCTTAAGTCGAACTACTCTTAAGTTGGGGTACCTATCTAAAATTTGTAAGGCGGCAGTTAAACTATATACAGTATATAGCTCAGCTTCACAAATTCTAACTGGCAGGAAAAAGGAAGACTGCTGTGGAGATTTTACCTCCTATGGCCACGGGGTGGTGGTGAAGGAGCACTCAGTCATCCACTGCCTAACTAAGGCTGGAGTCCAAACCATACATGAAAATAAGCCCCTTTCATTTGATTTGATTTTTATGGAATAGACAAGAGTAGGGCTGCTGTGCTACATGCCTAATCTGATGCAAACTGTTTTCATTGGCATTGCCTGGAACTTTACTCGCTAATTCAGCGACTTACAAAATGTGACTGTGTGTGTATGCTTGTACCCTTACTAGCAAATAAACAAAGCAGTGAATGTGGAAGGGTTATTCATCATGGTAATCCGTGACAAATGGAGTACAGCCTCGGTATTTCATTCAAAAAATCACTGTGATACTGCCAGCTAATATTCATGGGGGAAAGGCCATAAATTAGAGATATAATACCTGTATTATATACAAACTGAATTTTTAGCATCACCATTTAGAAAAATTAAAACTCAACACAACTGCAGACTACATGGCAATAGGGGAACAGTCTGATCCAGTATAGGGAGCTTCTGAGGCTGCACTCTTGCTTCGTTCCCTACCTTTTCCCTCCCATTCTTCTGCAGTCCTCCACTGTACCTTTCAGACAAGGAGCCAGATGAGATCACAGGGAGCAAACATGGCAGATGAGATTACTTGCCCTGCCACTTTTGCAAGATTGGGCAAACAGCATGGTCCCCAAGTTCAATAGAAGGAGGAACTGGTAAACCACTTCTAACTACTTGATATCTAGAACACGTTAGAATCAGCTTAACTGCCAGTACTGTATGTTATTACTAGTACAGTGGTACGTCTTAAAACAAATTTAATTCATTCTATGGGTCAAATTTGTTTTAAGAAAATTTTGTCTTACAAAATGCATTTTCCTATAGGAATGCATTGAAAATGGCTTAATCCATTCTGGCGGCTATGAATGGCTTTGTTTTGTGAAAGTTTTGTCTTACAAAATGTGGTTTCCCATAAAAATGCATTGAGAATGGATTAATCCATTCCGGAGGCGAGAATAAAGACAAAAAATAGCCAGTGTTTTTTTTCCTGGGTACCTGCGGAATGTTTTTTGCCTTGCAAAGCATCCCATAGGGACTTTTTTTGTCATGCGAAACATGCCTATTCCCAGACAAATGTCTTATGAGGCATTTGTCTTAAGAGATACCACTGTAGTCGTACATTAGTAATGTTGCCTGTGGCCATTTCATGGCCAGCTATTATGCCTCCTATTAATACTGTTGTGCTGGGAGTAACCTCACATTTTGAGTTCATTCACAGCCCTTTGATCAAATTACAGTTTAATTCACCCAAAGACATTCTTAACTTTAATATTTACACTTTCTAGTGGATAACCTGTGAGTACTCAGAGGCTGCTGCTATGAGGTCACAAGCGTAATGACCAAGTCAAATCATCTGTCACTAACATGGAAAACTGAAAGAAAACTTATCAGTGTGGTGACCTTTGGTAATGTGTACATTAAAAATATTGACACTGCTTGTAAATAGTGGCATTTATGGATGCATATGATGTCTGTATATTTGCTTTCAGGCATTTGATGTTTTTATTTGGCCTCTTCAAGGATAGTTATCAAGAAATGTGATCATGGGAAATGATGCAGATAAATTAAAGGGCCCTGAGGATTAGTAGAAGAGGCTTCAAGAGCAGTTGGAAAGGCTTTGGAAGCCTGCTGTGTGCCTCTAGGGCTGATTGAATGAATTCTATGGAAATGTAGGGTTATCTGTGTGCTCATTATGTATCAACCTTAGACTGTATATCAGTCAAATTAGTATCGGTATACAGTACTTCCATATTTCTGAAGTTGGTTTAATTTCTCTCCTACCTTTCCCTGAATGGCTCACAAAGCCAGAAGCTTAACGAAGAAAGAGAATTCCTAAAGGCATTCCTGCCCGCAGATCAAGAAGCATGCAGATTCTAGAGGGCATCTGGAAGAGCTTGACAGTACTGCAGATGGCCTATGAAAAGGGTAGCAAGCCCTTTTTAAAAAAGTGTTGGCTCTACCATGGATTTTAAAAACAATACCTGTTTGGGACTGACTCTGGAAGTCTGTGAATCTTTAAGTAAGGTGCTCAGTTAAATTCCTCCCAATATCATCTTTATGTGCCCCATTTGAATTAAGATCCTGGTGTCCTCCATGGTCCTGCAGCTGCTTCCCTACATAATATAAATTAACTTCTCTCTCAACAAGCATTCATTCATTCATTCATTCATTCATTCATTCATTCATTCATTCATTCATTCATTCATTCATTCATGTCACTTGAGCTGTAATATGTGTTGCAACTTAAACTTCTTCCTTATAAAGAAACAAGAGTACTGTATTTTCAAAAGCAGGAAAGTCAGTAGTGAGTTTCCAAAGATATTTTGGGCTAGTGCTCTTGAAATATATACATATTATCAGAGTTAGGGTGATAAGTGGGTTAGCCAGTCTCACAGTGAGTTGTCAGAGTGGGCAGCACGCAGAAAACATCAATATAAAGAAGTAATTTTATTTGGAATACTCAGTTATAATATTTTATCTCGTATCTCCCTGAACTGGTGACAAGAATGCAAAAGTAGGAAATAAATTTGAAACAAATGTTTTTGATAATGTGGGCTAAGAAGGAAAGTTCATTTACTGCAAATATACAGGTGCGTGTACAGATGGGCATCATGGCCAGTGCAGAAATCAAATAGATTACATTATCAAAAGTAGAAAATGGAATAGCTGTATCCTCTTCGCAAAACATGATCAGACTATCATATAGACCATGAACTACTAATACTAAAATATGGAATCAAGTTGAAAAATGCTACAAAATATAATGGTGCCAAATTAAAATGTAATGAATGGCTGAAAACCTGTTGTGCAGCTCTGCATACACAGCAGAAGTGACAGCAAATAATGATGGCCAAGTAGCTAGTAATTAAAAGCTTCCTTTGACATTTTTGTTTGCATACATTTTTGTGAGTGCTGGCTACAAGAAAGAAAAGGAACTATTAACGTTCCTCTCTTTTTATCCAAGTAGGTGCTGTGTAGATATGTTGATGGACAGTCCTATAAATGCACAAGAGAGCAGAAGCAGTTAAAATCAATAACTTTTACTTAGAAAGCTACATTTCAGATAGAAAAGCCTGATTAGAATCCTTTTGTTGTTGTCCTTGGTGTCAAGAGAGAGGTCAGAGAGTGAAAAGGATACGCAAGCCTTCCCCACATATACAGTATTCTGGATCACTCCCCTTCTGGTTATTTGTGCTGGAAAGATGCTATGTGATAACAGGCCAATAATGTTGGGTTTCATTGCATTATGTACAAGATGGCATGCACCCTGAAATGGCCAAAGGAAACCTTGAATCAGAAGCTGTTGATCATAGAATCATAGAGTTGGAAGAGACCTCGAGGGCCATCCAGTCCAACCCCCTGCCATGCAGGAACCCCCACCACAGGACTCCCGACAGATGGCCATCCAGCCTCTGCTTAAAAACCTCCAAAGAAGGAGACTCTGCCACCCTCCACGGCAGCATACTCCACTGCCAGACAGCCCTAACCGTCAGGAAGTTCTTCCTAATCTTCAAATGGAATCTCTTTTCCTGTAGTTGGAAACCACTGCCCCAAGTACTAGTCCCTGAAGCCATGGAAAACAAACCAGTCCCCTCCTCACTATGACATCCTTTCAAATATTTAAACATGACAGTGTCATTCCCACTGTCCACAGAATTTCAACCATTATTTCTGATAAATTTTAAAAGACCATGCAAATAACAGACTGACATTATTTCAGCTGAAACCAAAGGTATTATCAGGGAAGGATGCCAAAAAGCTTTCCCTGTAGTCAAAAGGGTTGGAGCTATATAGTTAAAATTATGACTGACAGACAAGAAGCAAAACTAGAGAGTGACAGAAAAACGACGACAGCTGTCAGTGCAAGTTTTGAGCAACATGCAAGTAGGGATAAAAAGTATTATAACAATTGGTAGAAAGAACCAGAGAACAGCAAGCATGGAAAAACAAGATTGCTCTTCCACAATAAATCACAGGGAAATAGAAACCAAAATTGGGGCACTTTAAGATCAGTAGGAGATACAATATATTGTCAGATTCAGTGGTCCCAAACCTCGGGAAACTCAGATATTCTTGGACTGCATCTCCCAGAAACCCTGGCCTGCATGGCTGATGGTGAAGGATTCTAGAAACTGCCGTACAAGAACACCTAGGTTACCCAAGGATGGAGACCACTGGTCTAATTGGGAGGATATAAAAAGTAAAAAATACTCAAAAGCGACATTAATGAGACATGTACTGTAAATGAGATGCAAGGAAAGGAGTTTCTTTTGAAGAATCCTATGATGAAGATCCTGTATTTTAGAAAGCAAAATGACAATCTTTTTTCAAAGCAAATGGAAAGAAATAAATCACCAGCAGCAGATGGTATACCAGTACAGCTATAGCGCTATTAAGAATCCTGACCAGAATATAGAAAGCTGAATTGATCTTAAAACGGGATTCTGGGAGCTTCTGCCTTTTGACCATAATTTAAGGGGCTACTACAGATTGGATTTTATCTACTACCCCCTACCCACTTCCATCCCTATAACTCATAATAGCTTGTCTTGTTTCTATTTGTGCCTTTCAGTCCAGCACCAACATTGCAACTTAGGCCCGTTCTACCATCCTTTGTTCAAGCTTCTGAGTGTCATTTACAAAATGAAATCAATGAGAAACACAGCCGCTTAATATTCTAAACTGAAGACTGAGCGGAAGTAGGCTGGGCTCTCTGAGCTCAAACTGCAACATCTGTCTTTCAAACAGGGCAAAACAAGGCACCGAGTGGCTGGATTTATGTTGAGGTTTTGTAGGGCTCCTCTTACTGGGCTAGGCAAGAGCACGATTCCGGTACTTCATGAGCAGTATTGTTCTTGAGCTGCCAAATAACATGGAATCAGGAGAAGAGTTTGGACTACAACTGTGAAAATTCCTGGGGAATTATCGAGTGTGTTGTCTAAGAAAAAAGGTTTTGAGACAGGGTTATCCCAATCTGGGGGAAAAAATCATTGAGTGATGGGAGATATTAGAGTCCCTTGGTTGAACATTTTTGTATTTGTATTGAGCGAATCAATGCCTAAAATATTTAGCCTACCAATTATTTGAGTTTCTTTTTCCAGATCTGAATAAGCAAGAAATATGCTGTTGATCTTCTACTGAATCACATGTGTAGAATGACAGCCTTATTTAATAAGAACAGTCACAAGGGTAATTAAATACTTGTTTTCTCTAGCCTACAACTCCTCTGGCATTTTTGCTCTTTATTTATTTTTATTATTTATTGAAAATATTTTTACCCTGCCTTTTACCTTGTAAAGGAACCAAGGCAGCTTACAACACTGAAGGACACTATACAAAGTGTAAGAGAATGAGCATAGAGCAGTTGTCAAAAATCTTAAAGACAAAACTCAGTACTGAGAACAAAAAAAATGAGGTGGCATATTACATAATTAAGGAGGCAATATTAAAGCTAACAATAAGCAAAGTAATAAAAAATACCACTCAGAGAGATGGAAAGCTAAAAGTGGAATAACACAATACTACAAATTCAGTCCATCTACAAGCTGTTATGTACTACAAGCAGTAGTACATAACAGTCCATCTAAAAGTCACATGACAATTAAGTTAGTCACCCAAGGAAAGCTTGTCTGAAGAGAAAGGTATTTGCCTGCTTGCAGAAGGAAAGCAAAGATGGTGCAAGTCTGGCCTCCTGTGGGAGGGAGTTCCAAAGTCTGGGAGCAGCAACAGAGAAGGCTCTCTCCTGTGTTCTCATCAGAAGCATCTTTGAAGGTGGTGGGATGTAGAGAAAGGCCCCTCCTAATGACCTTAGCACCCAAGCTGCCTCATACTGGGACAAGATAGGAATTCTCTTGGTATACCGCCCTCCCCGAAACACAACAACTTCTCTACCTCAGGTAACTAAACATTACAGGGGTGGTATTGGAATTCTTCCTGCTCATTGTCTTCCATGCCAAGGCAGCTCTGTCAGGGGTTTCTGAAGACTTCATGACATCCATAACAACCGTGGGTCTATCTCAAATGGTGTCTGCCCCTACTTATTCTGCAGGTCACATCTTAGGCCTGGTCTTCTGCCCCACTATGGATACTGGGAACCTCGGGTAAAGGAACTTTCTGTAATCCCATTGTCATGGACAGACCATTATCTGGTGCACTTTAGTCTCACTGGAACTATTAGCCTGGGCAGGGGTGGGGAGTTGATCCTTAATTGATCTCTGGAATGGGGAAAGCAAAGCCATTGACCTGATCGCCCCTAAACATCAGTACAGCCCAATTGGCTGCTTGGATTACTAGGGAACTGGCAAATATGAAAAGGTGGTCTGTAGAGCTGCAAGGTGTTGGCGGAAAACCCAAACTGAAACAGATAAACAGTGAAACGCCATTGGAAAGCTTATTCCAAGGCAGTGAAGGCAGCAAAGAAATCATTTTTCTCTACCACCATTGCTTCAGTACGGAATCACCTGGCAGAGCTTTTCTGAATTGTCAAAAGTCTGTTTTCATGCTGACCCACAGGTGGATAACACAGACCACTCTGTAACTCGCGAAGAATTTGCACAACACTTTGCAGCCAAAATTGTACAGATCCCTGCTGACGTGAATGCTGCTATTGATCTGGAGCCCATAAATAAAACTGCCCCCCCCCCGTTTCCTGTCCTGTATTCGTGGATGAGGTTCAGCCCCTACAGCCTGAGGATGTAGTCAGGACCCTTGGGGAGATGAGGGCCACCACGTGTCAGTTGGACACTTGCCCTTCCTGGCTCAAAAAAGCTGCCAGAGAGGGTCTGGCAGATCCGTTAGGAAGAGTAGTGAATGCCTCCTTGCAACAGGGCAGGATTTCAGCATGCTTGAAGGAGGCAATAGTAAAACTGTTGTTTAAAAAAGCCCACTTTAGATCCAACAATACTGAACAATTACCGACTGGTATCTAACATCCCATTCTTGGGTTGTAGCCTCGCAGCTACAAAGATTGCTGGATGAGATAAACTATCTAGATCCAGCTCAATCTGGTTTCACTGGTTATGGGACTGAGACGGCACTAATTGCATTGGTAGATGACCTATGCAGGGAAGTTGATAGGGGATGTGTCCCTTTTGGTTTTGCTAGACCTCTCAGCTGCTTTTGACACGGCATCCGCCTGGCCCGTCTCTCTGAGATGGGACTTGGGGGCACTGTCTTACAGTGGCTTCAGTCCCTCCTGCAGGACAGAATGCAGAAAGTGGTGTTAGGGGACTCATGTTCAACACCACGGCCACTGACTTACAGGGTACTGCAGAGTTCTGTTCTGTGTCCTAGGTTATTTAACACTTATATGAAACCACTGGGGGAAATTATTCGAAGTTTTGGGGTGAAGTGTCACCAGTATGCCGATGACACTCAATTCTACCTCTAACTTTAGATCATTCCTTAGATTCAGTAATGAACTGGATGAGAGATCAAACTGAAACTAAACCCGGCCAAGACAGAGGTGCTTTTGGTCATTTAAAAAGGAGATCAAGGGATAGGGATGCAACCTGTACTGGATGGGATTACCACCACCACCCCAATTGAAAAAAGAGGTGTATATCTTGAGGGTGCTCCTGGACTCATCCTTGAGCCTAGATGCCCAGGTCACAGCTGTGGCCAGGAGTGCGTATGCAAAATTAAAACTAGTGCACCAGTTATGCCCATTTTGAGAAACCTGTTCTGGCAACAGTGACACATACTCTAGTGACCTCCCAGCTGGACTACTGTAATGTGGTCTATGTGGGGCTACCAATGGAAAGTCTCAGGAAACTTCAATGAGTCCACAACGCAACAGCCAGGTTGCTGACTGAGGTGGGTTACAGAGATCATATTACACCCCTATTAAAGCAGCTCAACTAGCTGCCAGTCAGCTATCAGGCACAATTCAAGCTTCTGACATAACCTACAAAGAATAAAATGGCCCAGGTCCAAGCTACCTCAAAGATGGTATATCGCAATATGAACTGGCTCAAGTGCTAAGGCCATCAGGAGAGCCCTTTCTCTCCATCCCGCCACCTTCAGAGGTGCTTCTCAGAAAAACACATGAAAGGGCCTTCTCTGTTGCTGCTCCCAGACTTTGGAACTCCCTCCCACTGGAGGCCACGACTACCCTGTCTCTACCATCTTTCCAGAAGCAGGCAAAGACCTTCCTCTTCAGGCAAGCTTTCCTTGAATGAGAGACTACCTACTATGTGACTTTATATTGATTACCATACGTGATTGCATTAACTGGTTTCATAAGAACACTAGTGTTTTCCATGTTGCTTTTCACACTGCATAATGGATTTTTCTTTTCTTCTTGCATGCTCTTTATAGCTCTAATGTTACCTTTTAATGTTCTAAGATGTCCCTTCAAACTCCCTGTTCTGAACTTGAATATGTCTTAAACGTTCTGGTCCTTATATTGTTCCTCATTATTGTAAACCACCTTGGGTCCTTTTCCAAGGAGAAAGGTGAGGTAAAATATTCTAAATAAATAGATGGATGGATGGATAGATAGATAGATAGATAGATAGATAGATAGATAGATAGATAGAT